>MU186615.1:15047-33053 GCA_016904865.1 Pissodes strobi | reverse complement strand
AACGTTTTCGCCGACAGAGTTTCGCCTGAGTGAGTCACTGCAGACGCGGATAGAGTCCTTCTTCGTCGGAGGAAGTTTATGGTTTTGTTTTTCCCTCACCACCTGGAAACCGTCTAGAAACCACCGACTGAATGTGAGCTACCTTTTTTTATGATTACTAATAGAGTCTGTTGGTACTGTTATTTTTCGCCCCTATATTTATCCGTACTTATATTTCAGTCTTTATTTTTTTTAATGATAATACCTAATCGCATTGTCTCCGCTCTGGTTAAATAAACCCGAGATTTGCGCCAAACCTAATTGTCTTTGCTCAGTGAAACGCTTTAATTAAATTCGTTTGTTTTCTATCTCTCTTGTACTAATTAAGATAATTTTTCTCTGTTCTAAAATTTACTTATTGAAGTCAAAAAGCTTTAATTAAATTCGTTTGTTTTCTCTTTCTCTTTTGTTAATTGAGATAATTTTTTTTCTCTAATCTAAAATTTATTTATTGGAGTCGGAACCTAGAAATTTAACGTATTTTATTCTTGGAAATCCAAAATCCAATATTCAGCTGCTTTAGGCTGGTCAGTCGACACCTTTTTAATTTTTAACTGTAGTCTATAAATGAAACGAGCCTAAATTCACGAATTGGTTCGAGCGTTTTATTAGGTGGCTCTTGCTTCCATTCGGTAGATTTGACGTTGAATTGTCCGTTTGAATCTAGTTTTCTGGTCTCTAAGAGAAGTGCCTTCATGGACAGATAGAGTCTAGTCAATAATTGATTAACCAAACAGCGCCCAATCTACTGATTTAATATTTAATTGTATTCGACTGCCTAGGGTATCATCTATTATCTATTTTTGTGTAGCTAGTTTTAATCATAATCATAATTAGTTTGTAGAGCGGTACTGTGACGTTCAGTTGCTTGAGTGGTGTTTTCCAAGGAAATACACATTTTTTTTTGATTAGCTCAGATCGCTAATTATTATATTTATCGGTCATATTTCTTGATCTCCAAGAAACCTAATATCGGTTTTCTCTTAAATTGAGTGGAATAATTTTAAAATTAACAATTGTTTTCTTTTATTCCTGATTATTGATCTCTCAAGCCTCAAGTAACTGAGAAAATTTCTGACGATTGGCAGTTGACGGTTCTAGTCGTAATTTAACATAGCCGCCTGAAATATCGGGGAAAACATCCACAGATTGTCCTGTTTTGTTTTTATAGAATAATAAACAAACTTTCTATTTATCGAGCTTGCCTGTGTATCTATTTATTGAACTCGAATTTTCCCACTCATTAAACTAGCCTGCTATATTTCATAACTTCTGGCTTGCTGACTGAACCGAGGAAACCGGACGAGAATAGGTGGGTATATACTCCAAATTAATTGGTTTACGTTTTTTTTGTTTATTTGAAATGTTTCGGCTTTTATGACTTTTATTGCGACCGTTTAAAGGAATTGACTCTGTGATTAATCATTAGTTTTCTTTTGCGTTTCCCTTTCTTTAATTAATTTGATTCTTTTTTATATATTGGCCTATATACTTGCCTTCCATAATCAAGTTAATTCTTTAGTTATTAAGTTAATTCGCGTTAGATAATTGATTTATCATTGGCTCGGATTGATTAAATTCAGATAAACTTAATCAAAGTAATTTCGAATTTATTTAAATAATTTTTCTCTTGGTAGTGCGAAGCTTAGGCTAAAACGAGGGCCATATTTCAGCTTTGGGGTAGTTCTCGCTTATGCCGTCTACAAGCCTGTGGCGCCTTATAAATAAAAAACCCACCCTACTCTCCGGCATTAGAGCTAGGGCCTATTTGCACGCTTTGAAGACGACTCGTTCTAGCTTACGCAACTGCACTTGCTAATTCACTAATCTTAAAAAAAATATATTTTTCTTTCCTTTCTTGTTTGATATTATTCACCCTCGGTCTCTTCTAAGCCGAGGTGAAGGTTTGCGTCAATTAGAAGAAAGAAAAAGCGTGGCACTTCGAGATAGGTCATTAATTTTATTTTCATATATTCACTGGTTTATCGGACCAGTTAATCTGTTCGCTCTCTACTCTATTCATTCATTTATCAAGTAATATATCCGCTCTGAAGTTTCTCTCTTTATAATATGAATCAAGCATCGACATCTTTCAATAGTTTTATTCTAGTTTTGTTCCTTTAATAATCGAGTCATTTAATTTAATTACTGTGACAGTTTATTGCTACATATTATTATCGCTACATTTAAAATCGGTGCAGCTATTAGCGCACGCATACCTAGATGAAATTAGCCCAGTTAACGTCAAAGTGATCACTTCGGTTAGTAGTATTTAAGGCATTTAGTGGTAAGGCATACAGAACCGAGTATTAACAACTGAATTGGTCTCCGCACAATCTCCATATTGTGTTCTGTTTATTGCATCAATTACTTTAATAGCGATTTAACATTTTACTCCAGATAGATTGTTGCTGTGTTTAAAAAAAAAAGAACTTAGTAGCAAATATTTTGTTCCTTAAACTTTAGATTATGTTTTCTTGATAAGTTAAGCTAATTGGTTTAATAAGCCAGCCTATATTCTCGTTTTCTTGTTGGTTTGAACTTAACTACCGATTGATTTAATGAGCCGACCTAGCCACCCTGCAGAACACCAGCAGAGCTTTTTCCGTTTAGTTGGCTAGAACGGGTGGCGCTCAAACGACCCCACTACAGGGGCCGGACATTTGCAATACAACTCTCCGGAGCTAGGTTCTTTTTTAATCAATTGAAAAAAAAATCTTTACTTTCATTTTAATTTCAATCAGAAAAACGTGTTGCAAATTTGGCGCTCAACGTTTGAGGCTATCTTTTTTTGAGAGATCTTTTCTTTACAAAATTGCAAACTTTTATTTATGTCCTGTATGCCTTATTAGATTTATTCACCAGGTAATTTTCACTAATTTGTAGCATTGTATACTATTGTTGCATATTATTTTGGTAACTAGTGATTTAATATTTATCTAGTATTACATATATCATTGTTATTATTCAATTGATTACTGGGCGATTTTTTTTGATATTTCTAATATTGCGCATTGACTTACATATTGAGCTCTCCGAAGAGGACAGCTACCTTATTTTCTGATTTTGATTTATATTTACATACTACTTTTCTTTATTCATTTATAATTTTGTTACTTTATTGAGTCAGTAAAGATGGATTATAATACACGGGAGTTTTCATTGCTCTGTATAAAGCAGACTAACATTCAAAATATTGCTAATTATCATTTTCAGCCATCGTAAAAAATACAATATTACACAGAAAGTATAATTTTTATAACTGACCACAGGTCTTGCCAATAAAAAATTACCATTCCATTGCTCTAATAATCTCTGCCTACTAATATTAATACCGTTGTTTAAAAGACAATGCTTATACTATACCCATCAAGAGTGTCATATAGATATACATTTTGTGAAATTATAAATTTTACGCTTATTATTTAAAATACATATCATGTACTATATACATATCATGAACTATATATTTTTATAAAGGCTATAAAATGTCCAATCAAATAAAACATGGCTTTTGGCCATGTTTGAGTACTCTTGGCATCCTTTCTAATAAGCTTTCCCAAAGGAAATCGCAAAGATTTTTTTTACGATCCATTTGTGCTAGCTGTCTGGGTTATATTTGGCATTTTTTTAAATAAGATTTTTCTTGTTTACTTCATTTACAATCATTGTGCATTGTTGTTTTGCATGTTCATATACCTACTCAGTATAGTATGACGAATCTCATACTTTTTTGTTCCAACTGAATTTGTCAAAAAAATCAACTATTTTGTCATATATAAACGTAAACTAACCCTAATTTGCAAAATAACCAATTAAAATTAAATTAAATAGTTCGGCTGTTAAAGAGATGTTTGAATATATTTTTTGGGTATACCCTACATAAATAGAGTTATATATTTACATAAGTATACTATAGTGACACCTACTTGGATTGAATCCAACACAGTTGAGAGGCGATCCACATACTCGAATTGTGTTTACAATTTGTCCAGATTCAGAATTGATAATAAGCAGATGTCCTTCTGTACTTCCCGCTGCTAGAGCCACCCCGAAAGGATGGAAACTCAGAGAGACGCATTCAAATGACACCTACAATAAAATTGTTTATTAAAATTTTTACAGATCCCCTAAGATGATACTATTATAATAGTTATTCACATCATAAATGCTATGCAAGCGTTATTACAGTCACGGGTGGAAAATATAACCGATAATCGCACAGGTACCATAGCGCACGGGTAATGTACACTATTTGATTAAGACCGTTTAAATAAAAAAAAATCTTTTGTGCAGTTCACACGCGGTAGAAGTGAAACCTTCATAAAACTACACCAAGCGGTCACCCATCTAAGTACTAACCACGCACGACGTTGCTTAACTTCAGTGATCATGCGAAAACTACTTTTTACTTTTCACTTTTAACAAACATGTAACAACTGTATAACTGTGATCTATCTCATTCTCTCGCAGGCTACACCCTATAGAGCTCTTTTTACTACCGCTTTTCCGATACTCGAATCACACTCGTGCTAAAGAAGTTTTATTTTATTTTTATTTTAATGAAAAAGTCACACACCTTGTGACGTTAAAAAAATCTGATTTTGACACGGTTCCGGTGTGTCAAATGGATTCTTAACAAATGAGTTATGATTTTTTTTATGTATGTCCACAGGCCACGAAAGGCTAAGGCCTATAATATACCCGTGAGGATACCGTGACCTCTTATATGGCTTATACCGTCAACGTTGTCCTCGTATCGGAACATGCACACTTGGTGCACTTCGCAGCACTTTTTAGTCAGCGCAGTAGTAAATAAGAGTAATTGCACCACTAGTGATATAATCAATAGCCAAATCCTTGAAGATGTCTCACTTTGGCCGAAACCTGGTCTAAATCCTTGTCCTCGATGACCTGCAGCAGCCGATACTTGATCAAAAACCTGAAGATATCTTAGATTAGCTAAAATCTTGTCTAATTCTCTGGATGTCTTGCAGTCAACGCCAACTCAAATCCCTGAGAATGTTGAGAATTAGTTGAAACTTTGTATTATTCCCTAGAGATGAACAGTATCATGTGAATATGTTTATTCGAAACCTTGTCTAAAATCCCTGTAGGTTTCTCACTTTAGTTGAAACCTGGTCAAACCCATGAAGATGTTGTCTAACATTAGCCAAAACCAGTATAAAACCCTTGAAGATGTCCAGCAATAACCGAAACTTCGTCTAAATCCTGACAATGGTGAGAAATAGTCGAAACCCTATCTAAATCCCCGAATTGGCTTCCACTTGATCTAATTTCCTGAATATGTCTTACATTAGCGAAAACTTTCTCGCACTTTAATCAAAACCTGGTCTAAATGCTTGAAGATGTCTAACTTATATTGAATTGAGATCAAGTTTAAATCCTTGAAGAAATCTTACATTGACCAAACCCAGTTCAAAACCCTTGAAGACGGCCAGCCATAGTCGAAACTTGGTCTAAATCCTGAAGATGTTGAGAAATAATTTAAACATTATTTAGATAAGGTAATAATCCACAAAGATAATCAATATCGGTCACAATAAAAAATTATAACGTCTTTACATTGACCAAAACTAGTTCAAAATTCAAAACAGAGTTTTATCCACAATAACGACAAAGAATTTTCGCTCTCACGGGTTTCGCTAACTATGTAAGCATCATCAGGAGATGATCTAAACAGTTTTAGTCATCACCTGATTATGCTAACATGGTTAGCGAAACGCGCGTCGAGTGTAAAAATTATGTTTCGGAATTGTGGATAAAACTCTCTCTAACATAGTTTTATCGACAATACCGGAACAGAATCTTTGCCTTCGACGCGCGTTTCGCTAACCATGTTAGGATCATCAGGAGATGATTAAGATATTTGTTGTTTCGGTATTGTGGATAAAACTCTGTTTTTGTCCATTTTGCCGAAGGTCCCACACGCCAACATAGATAAAACTAAATTATAGTGAATTTTGCCGAAGGTTCCAAAACCCAACATAGCAGTTCAAAGTCCCGGAAGATTCCCTGGAGATGTCTTACATTAGACGTAAGTTGGTATAAATACTTGAAGATTTCTTTAATCAAAACCAGTTCAACATCCCTGAATATGTCTCACTTTAGTGAAAACCTGGTTTAGATCCATGAAGAAACTTGATCTAAATCCATGATGATAACTTAGATTGGCCAAAACCAGTGCAAAATCCTTAAAGATTCACAGCAATAACCAAAACTAGGTCTAAGTCCTGAAGATTTTGAAAATTAGTGGAAACCTGATCTAAATCCCTTAAGATGCTCAGTATTGGCCGAAACCTTGTCTATATCTCTAAAAATGTTCACTTTAGTCGAAACCTTACATTGGCCAAAACCAATTCCAAATACTTCGAAAGAGCTGTAGGTAGGAAACAGCAAGCTTACAAGGTAGCCTTTCAAGTGTACAAAAATAGGCTCCCGTGTGCTCCGTGATGCAAGTGTGGTAGTAGCCTCATTCTCTTTGTTTGGCCTTAAAGAAACATAATTTCGATGTTGGCACTCTCAAAAATGGTGCGTTTGAGTGATGCGCACAAAAAACAAAATGGCCGCCATAGCAAACACATTTTCCTATTTATTTCAGTAACGATTGAATTTTCGAAAAAAATTATTTACAAAAAATGTTGCTACATTAATTCTGCACAGAAAACGCATTTTTATCTAGGACTAACTGTTTTCCCAAAACATTAATTTTAAAATTATTTCAGAGCTCTATACTCTGGAAGTTCAACCTTTGGCGTGACACACAAACACAGTTTAACCAATTCACCAAAACGTGTTTCACTTACCATGTTAGTATTTTTGGGAAAATATAAAAACTTCTTGATCTTCTCCTGATGGTGCTAGTATGGATAATGAAACGTAATTAAAATTTTTTGGTGAAGTTCAGTGCCATCTTGTGCTCTTGGTGCGGATGAAGCTTTGCAACAGCAAAATCGAAAACTAAAGATACATGGGTTACAACAAGTCGGTCACGCTTGATGAAAATGCTCGAAATCGATTCTTTCTTGCTAATTCGGAACTAACTAGAATTGGATGTGAAACTGAGAAAATGATAGGATTTGAAAGTACAGAACGAAGTAAACATCATGAAGTGTCCGTTAAACTTCAACAGCGTCAGGATGATAACGTTCTTAAACTAAAGGAAGCTTTTCAAAATACAACAAATCCATTCCATTGCAACAGCGATGAGCTCATTCACATTCTAACTCAGCGAGTCTTTCCACAGGAAGTATAGGTGTCTTTAGATAATGTTGCACAAGTTGGACAAGATCTGCATAATGCTTTCTTAGAACAACGAGTTTATACCAACAACATTCCGTTCTGGGACCCTTTAAAAAAGAACTTGATCAAAACCTGTAAAACGGCAGTGAAAAAGGTTAAAATTACCCTCAAAGAAAAAAAACTGTAGCCATAAAGACGGATTTATCTCTTATTTCAAGAGTGATGATAGCATCTAGAAGTGGACGTGACATTGACTTAAGATACAACTTGAGCAACTACGAGTTTTCAGCAGTACCTAAGTCTTTGTTTGCAGTTGACTGGAGTATGCACCATTGTCTAGCTAAGCACAAACTTACGGATGCCCTTGAATCAATGCAAGTATTACCCGCAAAAAGAAATGACAATGCTCATACTTCCACTATTTTAGAAAGCAATAAAGATCTACATGAAAAAGCTGCGATAGTAGATGGCATGGCACTTCTTCATACCTATCATAAACCTAACACGGTGAAGACGTGCCTTGACCTCGGTATAAGTTTTAGCAAATGGATTGGGCAAAAATTTAATAATTAAAGTGAGGTCGATGTTGTTTTCGACTCTTACAAAGAAAACTCATTAAAGAAAGCGATGCGAGAAATTCGGCAAAAAGGCTCAGATCCAATTCAGTACAAAATCGGACCAGAAACGAAAATTGGTAGTGTAACGATGAATAAATTATTGGCCCATGATAAGACGAAGGATGAACTAACCGAGTTCCTTTCTTACCAAATTCTTGAATTTGGCATGACCGATAACAAAAGTTTTGTAATAAGTTGGAGGGACAAAGCAGCTTCATCACATGGCGGCGATGTATTCAGTCTTTCAAGTACGCAGGAAGAGGCGGACACAAAGATCATCTTACATGCAGCGTATTTAGCACGGAAAGAAATTAAAACTACTCATGTGTTCTCCCCCTATACTGATGTCCTAATTTTAGTACTTAGGCGATATCCTCAACTTTCGCAAGATTTTGCAATTTTTCTTGGTCATGACATGAAAAGATTCGTTCAGAAAGGTCCAATTTACAGAGCACTTGGACCTTTGAAAGCCTCTGCATTCCCTGGATTGCATACACTTTCAGGAGCAGACGTAACAGGATCATTTGCTGGCAAAGGTAAAGTAAAGTGGTGGAGAACTTTCAATTCTGCAAGTGACAAGCTGCTACAGGCCTTAGCTGAATTGTGGACGACTCCGTCTCTCACTGAAGATGTCAGAACTAACATAGAAGCATTTATTTGTCAGCTTTATATCCCCAAAACAACACTTACCGACATCGGAGATGTGAGATGGTTTTTGTTTACCCAGAAACAATATCAAGATGAGAACCTGCCTCCAACAAGATCTGCATTAGATCCGGCATTGCTAAGAGCCCACCTTCAGTGTTTTGAGTGGAATAAGGACCTCATTCAGCATCCCAATAATCCACAACCCTCAGATTTTGGATGGAAGAAAGTAGGGAATACATACGAGCCAATTACTTCTACCAAACCTTGCGCACCAGAACTTCTGTTGGAACGTTGTCGCTGCTCGTGCTCCCAAAGGCGGTGCTCTCCTCCATGTACATGTCAATCGAATAGACTCCGGTGTACCGAAATGTGTAAGTGTGAAGCTAATCCAGATCGATGCGACAATATAGAAGAATGTAGGCAAGGCGATGAGGAAGATTTAGAGCTAAGTGAGATTAACTTAGAAAGTGACGATGACTGCAGTTTAGAATAGCATTGTAGGCGTGAATTTTTTTTTGTCTAGAATCTGTTTACAAAACCTGTATATGATTTCTAATTAAACGTTAAAATTATTATTATTATTTTAATCTTTATTTTTCCCATGCCTACCTGTACTATACAGAAAAAGGAGTGTGAAGGGGGAGCGCGGGGGGGGGGGGGGATTTGTAAATTTATTAATAATGTTTACCTATATTTATCTAGTATTCCTAGAAATATTGTTAAACATGTGCATATGCACCTACAAAACACTCATGCTTCCGGCCTATAAATTTTTTATTATTGAAAACTATAAAAGGTAACTTTTTGAAAAAACGGTTACTCTTACATTAAATTGTATAATAACATTTTTTGTGTAGAATTAATTTAGCAATATTTTTTATATAAAACATTTTTTCGAAATCGTAATGGTTACAGAAATAAATAGGAAAATGTGTTTGCTACGGCGGCCATTTTGTTTTTTTGCGCATATCTCAAACGCATCATTTTTGAGAATGCCAACATCGAAATTATGTTTCTTCAAGGCCAAACAAAGAGATTGAGACTACTACCAAACTTGCATCATCACGAAGCATACGGATGTACATTTGATAGGCAAATCAGACCGCTGAAAATCGCAATTATTTTGTCGAAGCGAGGAACGAATGCATACGTATGATCGACGAATTTAAGGTCAAACACAATCAACGGATCAGGCATAAACTTATGCAATGCCCCAGTGGCTCCAGAAATTTCTGGTCGGTAGCAAAGGCAGTAAGTAACAACTTTACAAAAACGTCTCTCCCACCTCTGACAGACGAACGTGGCATCACGGCGAGTACAGCCGAGGAAAAAGCAAACATGCTCGCAAAAATCTTTTCATCGCACTCTACCTTAGACCTTTCACCAAGGCAAGACTCTCCCCACCATATCGAACATCAACACTACCATGGCAGGAGTCAAGTTTTATCACCGTGATATTCGTAAAATCCTTAAAGCACTAGATAGGCAAAATGCATCAGGACCGGACGAAATACCTGTCATCGTGTTAAATAACTGCGCCAACGAACTAACACCCGTTTTTTCCGGACATTTATCTCTGTTTTACCGAAAAGGGATATACCCATCCTCTTGGAAAGTCGCTTAAGTGCAACCTGTTCCAAAAAAATGCAAGAAAACCACGCCCAATTGCCTCGCTTCCCATAATCTCCAAAATCATGGAACGTGTAGTCAATCAGCAACTACTCAAGTACCTCGAGAACAACAGAATAATCAGCGATAATCAATACGGCTTTTGCAAAGAGAGATCGACAGGAGATATATTGGCCTATGTCACTCATATATGGAGTAGGGCAATTGAGAACTACCGAGAGTCTCGAGCGATTGCGTTGGATATTTCGAAGGAGTTTGGCATGACAAATTGCTCAACAAACTGCCGTTCTTCGGACTGCCAGCCTCTCTCTGCACTTGGCTTGCCAGTTACCTTAACAACCGATTTCTGCACGTTGCAGTTGATAGACACATCTCATACACATTCACCATTAACGGGCGTTCCTCAGGGCGCAATACTTTCACTAACTCTGTTCCTCATCTATATTAATGACCTGCTGACCGAGACGAATAACTTGTTTACAGTTTTGCAGATGACAGTACCCTTGTCTCCCAGTTTAGATCAGAAAAACCTTTACCAGCGACTGAGGCTTATCACCGCAGACAGGAGCAGATTACAGCAATTGATGAAGACCTGGAGAGGGTTCAAGCTTGGGGCGACAGAAATTTGGTCCAGTTCCATGCAGCAAAGACCCAAGCAGCCACGTTTACCAAGAGAGCCAATACGGCGGGCCCTGACATCATTATGGCAGAATCGGCCATTCCCTCATCCTCGTCAATCGGACTACTGGGTGTCTCGGTCTATAGCAATATGTCCTGGCACGACCACGTTGCTAACATCGCAAAATCAGCCCCTCAAAAGCTTTATGCGATATTTCGCAACAAAAAACTCTATACACCGCAGCACTTGCTCTACAAAGCGCAAATAAGACCGTGCTTAGAATAATGCTCACACATCTGGGGTGCCGCACCAAAGCACACGTTAAAGCTGCTGGATTCCATTCAGAAGAGAGCTGTGCGTTTCATCGGCGACCCGGAGTTGACCCGGAATCTGGATAGTCTGGAACACCGCAGACATGTGGCCGAGATGTCCCTGTTTCACAGATACTTTCATGGCAGATGTTCTCATTGCTTGTAGATGATCACTATTGGCCGAAAATACCTCCTACAACTGGTATTGGCCGAAACCAGTTCAACATGCTTGAAGATGACTTACTTTAGTAGAAAGCTTATCTATATCCCTGAAGATGATCAATATTGATCGACACTTGGTCTAGGTCCATGAAGATGATCAGTTTGGTCGAAACCTTGGCCTGAAGATGACCTACAGTAGCGAAACAAAATCTAGACATATGTCATATTAGCCAAAGCCAGTTAAAGGTCGTTGAAGATGCCTTACATTAGACGAAACTTGGTATAAATCCTTGAATATATCTCACTTTAGTCGAAACCTCGAAATCTGGTCTTCAGACCAAATGAATGAAGTCTTGACTGGTGACATATACGATAATGTAAAATTAGGGTAGTTCACTTGGCCGAATATTGGGAGAGAACATGTGTCAACTATCACACTTGACAAGTGACATAACTTACAAAATGGAGTGAAGATGATCAGTATTTGCTCGACACCTTGCCTAAATTCGTGAAGATGATCTGCAGTAGCTAAAACTTGACCAAAATTTTGAAGATGTCTCATAGTAGCCAAAACCAGTTAAAAATCTTTGAAGATGGTCAGCATTGATCTAATTCCCTGAAGACGTCCTACATTACACGAAACTTGCTATAAATCCCTGAAGATGTCGCACTTTAGTCGAAACCTGACCTAAATCCCTGAATATGACCAATAGTAGCCGAATCTTGATCTAAGTTCTTGAAGATATCTTAAATTAGCCAAAACCAGTTCAAAAACCTTGAAGATTGAAGATTAGTGGAAACCTGGTCTAAATCCACATTAACCGAAATATTTAAATGATATAGTCCAAATGGATGATATTTTGATAGCTGACAGATAACATAATCTAAAATTAGAGTAGTCCACTTGACCGAATAGACAGAGGTTATGTATTTACCTATGAAAATATGTTTTTCATTAATTAGCAGATGCGATACCTATATTTCTCAGACGTGCTAAGTATTATTACATTATTTTATTATATTTTTTGTCTTATTGTTAGTAGGGTCATAGAGACGTAAGGGAGATTTTTCGCAGAATCTGTGGAGCGATATAAATTCGGTGTGGGGACAAAGAATTACCGGAACCCATTAAATTAAAAAGACTCAAGCAACCTAAATCCTGACAGATGAAGTCAGGGGATTAAATCTTAGAGGATTAACGGAAACCTTAAAAATGATATAGCCCAAGTGGCCTGAATCTTAACAGATGATGTCGTGCGGCCGGGAATTTATGGAGTGGCCAAAATTCGGTGTGTGGACGAAGTACGGTGTACCACGCCCCTAAGGATGCTATAGCCCAAGTCGCCGATTATTAATAGATGTCTTCAGGTCAGGATGATGGGAGATGCGGACGCAAATTTTTGGGGAAAGGGATTCGTCATACGTTACAAGGTCGCGAGGTGCCACGCCTTGAAAGATGCGATAGCTCACGTCGCCGAAAACTTCACGGTTTTGCTCGCGCGCAACTTCCTCCGCGTCAGAGGTTGTAGAACGAACAAACTATATCTACTTAAAACTATATGTGATCCCTTAATATATTTCGCGATAAGATTAGCATCATTAGAATGCCGTCAAAAGACTAGCTTATCAATGTTCTTATGAAATAGTGTAGCGTATCAGAAAAACACTCAGTATTTCATAAATTAGATCATGACAGCAACCCGAATATTTCGAGGTCTAGACGAACGTTATTTACATTACTACACGTAATATTATTGTTTAACAGTGATGAACGAGATACTCGCCGCGGGTGACAAGGCCGAGATAACCTTGCTGAATCAGTATTATTATTGTAACATTATATTTCTACTACGAACCTACACCAACCCAGGAGAAGACGGAGTGACACATGGATATGCGTAGGTAGATTAAAAGTGTATACATTATGTCGCGTTACTATCTTGTATATTCCTTGCTATAATTAATACAGAACTTTATCGTGACCTGGAGTTTTATTCAATACATAAAAGGAGTTCTACAATAGCTTTCACCTATATAAGCTTAATGATGGAGAGCCATTAAGAATTGGTTGACCACTTGGCGGGATTCTGTATATTTTAGTATGTTCCTTTTTATAGATCCTAACAAAAATTTAGTTGAAAGATGTTTCGAAAGATAAGAAAATCAGCGGCATTATATTATTATATTATATTTAAGTTTATTTCCAAATATCTAAGCTAAGACATGTATTACCTGAGTGGTCCAAATCAGTTTATTCTTCCTCCAGAGAGCTATATTTTTATCGTGTCCAGCGGTGGCAAATATTTCATCATCGGGGTGAACAGCGAGGCCCCAAAGTTGTCTTCCGTGTCCGAAAACCACCTTAAACAAAATAATGTTCTATAATTTTCATTTTAATTTTATTTATACACATATAGGTTTTCAATAGGTCGATATATGCACATAGACAAAATGTGAGGATATTAAAAAAATATATTTTGACACAATTATCTATAATATTTTTAAAAGGCGTGGAGTGCTTTGCCATATATTTTTATTAAGTATGGCGTACGACAAACCCGCACTTTTAACTCGGCTCGCAAAATTGAGAAAAAATGAATTATTAGACATCATTGTAAACCGGAAAGTACCGGAAATCTTTAGTGACAACTTTGATCTACAGAATATTAAAGAAAACGTCTGCAACACGTTTTTTTTTTAAGATTCAACCCCAAAATTTTTCTTTCCCCAATTAATTAAAAAAATGAACCTAGCCCCGGAGAGACGTATTGCAAAGCCCAGCCCCTGTCGTGGGGTCGTTTGAGCGCCACCCGTTCTAGCCAGCTAAACGGAAAAAGCTCGGCAGGTGTTGTACCGAGTGGCTAGATTCGCTCATAAAATTAACCGGGTCCTAATTTCGAACTATAAAAAAAAGAGAATAATTATCAACCAACTTAACCTATCAAGAAAACACAATCAAAAAAATTTAATGAACACTATATTTGCTACTAAATCCTTTTTTTTTTCAAACACAGCAACAATCTATCTGGAGAAAATGATTATAGTAAAATGTGGTTGAGTAGAAAAAAGAATGTTAAATGACTTAAAGTAATTAATAAAATAAACAGAGTACAATATGAAGATTGTACGTACAGAGACCAATTCAGTTGGAAAACCTCGGTTCTATATGCCTTATCACTAAATGCACTAAACTACTTATCAAAGTGTTCACTTGGCGCAGACTAAGGTTCTTACAACTAGGTATGCGTGCGCTAATAGCTGCACTGATGGTGATAATATGCCGCAATGAGGGGACACAATGATTAGAGCAAAAAAACTTGAGAAGTTAATAAAAGCACCAGATCAGATTAAAAATATGGTTAGCTTGATTCATATGATAAAAAGATAAAATTCAGAGCAGTTATATCTGCCGACTAATTAATGAAATGAAAAATTAATGAAAAGAATGAAGTTATCCAGCCAGCACTTATCTTTTAAAATGAGAAAACAAATCAAAGCAATTTGATTAACTGGTCCGATAAACCAGTGAATAAATGTAAATTAAATTAATTAAAATCAATGAGCTACCTCAATTCAATCTGTGATTTATATCAATAAAAGTAAGCGAAGATTAAACATAAGACACAATGAAACATAAAACATATACCCAAATCCCGTCGTCGAACTCTGTCGATGGCCTCTAGTGCGGGAACCACAGCAGTTCTTTAACAGAAGTTCTGGCCCAGCAGAATAAGTTCTGACCCAGCAGAAGAAGTTCTGACCCCGCAGAAGAAGTTCTGGCCTAGCAAAAGAAGTTCAAGCCCAGCAGAAGAAATTGGTTCATCCCGTAAACTTCTGCCCATCAGAAGAAGTTCTAGCCCCGCAGAAGAACCCTCAGATTCGGACTTGAGGGTATATTAGAGGAGATTCGACGGTCTCGGTCTTATGGGACGAACGTGGAAGCCGCTAGTACAGCTTGTAGAGCCCGAATAATCGGTCGTGTCAAAACACAAGCAGAAACGCACGATAAATCCCCTCAAAAGGGTTGTATTATTTCACAATACGCAAAACGTGCAGTTTCTCGCTATACTGGCAAACGTTTCCCAGGCGAGCAAAACTAGAAAAGACCTCGTTCCGTCGTCCGTCAATTTGCCTTAAATTAAATACTGCGAAACAAGTAGTAATGGGCTGAAAACTTCACGAGTGATTCGATACAAGGAATAATTCTAAGAAAATAAACGCCTTAATTCTCGCTTATTATCATGATAAATGATGGCGGAAGCCACGAATAGTGAGCTAAAATTACATTCTTCCAGAAAGGCTAGGAAATGCTCTAACAGAAATAATAAACCTTCAAAAATCTAAATCGAGAATGAAAAACGCGCGATACGTAGCCCATTCCTATTATTTGGCAAAAACCTTACAAAAAAACTGGTCAGCTGTACCGAACGAGAAACATATTTAAAGCAGAGGTCCAAAAACGATCTCCGCAACATCAACCTAGGGTTCTCAAAAGGTAATAGAATATTCAAACTGAAATTAAATTATGGTTCAATAAGTCAAATGCAACGTATTTGCAGGCTAACTGAATTCTTTAAAAATATAAATAAATACCAAGTTAACTTAATAATAAGGTACATACATCGCTTATCAACTAAAATAGATAATCACAATGGAATCTAAAAGCTAATACGAATATATAGCTAATCTATGCTTAAAATATAGGTAATTTTACATTGAGAAAAGAGGCAATTTCAAGCGAATTATTAAATTCAGAATTAATAAACCGATGAGTGCAAAATACAGCATAGGCTTTTCCCTAAATGCGGCATATAAATGAAATTTTAAAATTGGCAAAATCGAACTGTTACACGTCTGCGAAAAGTGCTTAACAGCTCAAGAAAATGATAAATACTTGAAAATACAATGATTGAAGTAAGTGAGTTACGTTGGGGTTTGGAATCTTCGGCAACATGCATTAAAACAGAGTTTTATCCACAATACCGAAACAGAATTTTTGCGCTGGACTCGCGTTTCGCTAACCATGTTAGCATCATCAGGAGATGATTAAAAACTATTAAGGGAAACCTTAAAAATGATATAGCCCAAGGGAATCCTTTAAAATGTTTTAATCATCTCCTGATGATGCTAACATGGTTAGCGAAACGCGCGTCGAGTGCAAAAATTCTTTTTCGGTATTGTGGGTAAAACTCTGTTAGTTAGAAGTAAGTGAGGTTAAGTCGTCATGCAATGAATGCTACGTGTAAAGGAGGGCAGAGACAACAAATTTGTGAGTACAATTTTCTTAACATAGAATTGGAGCGACACAAACATTTAATTGGACATTTGGAGTCCCGTATTATTGAGCAATCAGATATGATTACCATTTATAAGACCATGTTTCATAATAATTGAGATTTATTGCAAATTTCATCCACATCAGCGCCATCTACGGATAAGCAGTCAAAAAGGAAACAAGCACGAATCCAAAAAGGTTCTGGTCCAAGCAGAATACTGCAAAACTTAAAATTGGCTATAAATACGAGGGTAAATCAACAAAAAACCCTCGGTGCCTTTAGAAACAGGGAACGCTTCATCTGAAATAGCAAAAAAAAAGATGTTGCACAAGCCATTGCTGCGGCCAAAAACAGCTTGAAATCTGCAGAAGAAGATTTTGATGGATTCAGAAGAAGATTTTGATGGATTCCAGTTCCCGAGACGAAGGCGTTGCCGCAATGCAAAATCAAACAATCTAATCCTTGGAAACAGTATCGAATCAAATGTTACTCTGAAAACCTGCGATGCTTTGTCATTTTTGCATGTTTATAAATTGCATCCCAAAACAACAGAAGATCAAGTACAAAGTTTTCCTGAAACCAAGTGCGAAAAGCTGCAATCAAAATATCCAGAGTACTACTCCTCATTTAAGGTAACCATTCGAGAAGAACACCTGGAGCAGGCCTTGAACCCATCTATGTTTTCACAAAAAATAATACACTGTCACCAAAACCGCAACCTTCTACCTTTAAAAATAAGGGAGATGCCCGGCAAAAGTGCCGAAAATGGGATACCTGTACAGTCTCGTGTTTCTCTGCCAAGGAGGATCACAGAACGAAGTTAAAGTAAAAATTTCGTGAAAACCCGATTTTTTAGATTGTGGCCAATAAATCGTAAAAACGAACGTATTTTATGCTTAAATCCGTTTGAATAGACGACCCTACTCCACCAGTTAGATATTATTTTCAAGGAAACTCCTTTTATAAAAATAATACTTTTCTATTTAGAGATTCGACTGTTAAAATTCAGAGCTAATTCAATGTTTATTACACAATATACTATATGCTAGTCATTAGCATTGTTAATAAAACACCTTTTATTTGTGAATAATATTAAAAGTAACTGCTAACTAATAGATCAAAAATTATTATTTTAAAATCGTATAGATTCTATTGAATCTACCGGCTATATTGCGATTGTCAAGTTTATCGACAAAAACTGCTAATTAACATCAAGTATACATTTTAGGTCTTAAATCTGAATTGTGTCATTTTAAAATTATGTGGGCATTAATGTTAAAAGTGAGTATTTTGTATCCGATTATACCGGAAAATATGCGTCAATTTGATTTCAAAATGCTTCGTAAAAACTGGCTGTTGACAATACTTGCCTCAAAACGAACAATAACATTAAAGAACAGTAAAAAAGGCCGAACTTTTAAGTGCCATTTTGTTAGCGAAGC
>MU186614.1:0-71826 GCA_016904865.1 Pissodes strobi | reverse complement strand
TTATAGAAACAGTGTAGTTGTGCTGGGGCGTCGAATTCAAAAGGTAAAGAAACTATTGAATTAATAAAACTATTATTTTTTAATCCTCTTAGTACATTTGTCGAAGTGGTTAAATTTTTGTTAAAAATGTTTTATTATCGGGCTGAAAATTAAAATTAGAATAGGATTTCCAGAAAAATGGTATTCAACAAAGTAACTAGTTCATGATTTACTGACATTTTCGCCGTGTTACCTTGTGTTTACTTGAAAACACTATTTTCTATCTACCAATATATCCGTCATATCAATAAAAAGCCCTACACAAACGTCTCAACACAAATTAAATCCGGCCCTGGAACACCATTCTCTGCCAAAATCAAATTATATTTCATACTCTCTTCCTTTGCTCCTCTACCACCTAGCTGTTTTACTACATGTTTGGTTGAGGTCATAAGCACAGTTTATACCATATACGTATGTTTATACCGTACCCGAATCAGTTAAACAACTCTCCACGTGTTTTGAAGCCAAGTGCTTCAACCAATAGGAGAGCTGGCAGTTCTTATCTTGCGCCTGCGCTCAATGAGTGAACGCTGCCTTTATAAATAAAACATCAGTTCGGCATATATGTATGTCTCTTTTCAATAAGATACCGCCTGTAAGGAGAAAGAGATAGAGATAATGATGGCGAGAATTAACCGTAAAACGAGGCACGCATCAGGCTTGTATTGTACTTGTATTCTGATGAGAGCTCGATTATTGATTTTTTACGCGGCGACAGGAAAAGTATGTTGATTGAAAAGGAGCCGAAAAGCGAAAACTACCATCTTGTTTGTTCGAGAGTCGGCTTTGTTTGTAGTGCTTTTTGTGGACTGCTTTCGCAAATTTTGTGTATTAAATCCATAGACTTGATTATATGCCTATGATTAGATCCTAAGTTCGACTCTGTCCACGGCCCAGCTGGTCGTATAATTCTGACGTTTCCAACTAATAATGCGCATGCTCGAAATATGAGAATCCATGAAAAAATTGAATTTGGTTTACCTAACATCAAAAGTGCCGGCTCAGAGTTGTATAACTGATTCGGTGACGGCATAGAAATAGGACTCCTAGAAGGCTGATAGAGTGAGAAGTCCCTCACGGAGAAAGGGAGAAAACAATAGGGGTTGGGTGATAATACGCTTGCGCGGGCATGTAAATAAGGACCTATATTTACTTGCTTACATGCAGTTTATATAACAACACCGTCGCCAAACTAGGAGAAATTTACCGTTTTATGTGTATTTTAATTAGATGACTACTGAAAAACGTAGGAAGTAAACCCCGAAACGGATTTTTTTTAAATCTGTTTCATATTATAAATTTACCCTAATATTTTCGAAGTATATGTTGATAAGATTTTTGATCATGTTAATAATTTTTGTGTTACGTTAAAACCTAGTACTTTACATATCTTATACTTGGCAACGTTGCGAGATTGCAAGGCCGTGGACCCGATCGGACGCCATCATGAATTCTTGTTTTCTTTGCTTTTCGACTTTCGTTGTTCAGTTTTGTAAAGAGTTCTTGTGTTTTTTATTATTGCCGTGTGTTTGATAGTACTATAATTCGTTTTCGGTGTTATTTGTGAAAAATCCCTTCAATTTAATACTCAACATGCCCTTATACAGACAGGCACGCGCAAAAGCTACGAAACTCAGCGTTTCTGTCTTACACATGGATATTTTGTCTCTCTTACTTCGTGAGCAGATTTGCTTATATACCCTTATATATTAGCCTTCTAGGAGTCCTATTTCTATGGGTGACGGTATAAACTGTGTCAAAAGCGTTCTGATGACACCGTTGCCACATACGACAAACCGTGTCTTCCTGCGTTGAATAGACGCAAATCTAGAATTCGACCATGCGATCCGCTGCAAAGGCCTCTTAAGTGAATGACACTTTACGTGCTTTCTTAGAGTTAAAATCATTCATTATTTCTCCGCTATCGTTGTTGTAGAAATCCGCTAAAAAAATTAAGAACAGATCGTACTAAAAAAGTCATCCAAAGATGTCGCGTTTGATTCAAAAATGTTACAGTGACTTCTTGTATGGTATAAAGTCGCTGTAAAAATGTATGTACTGCTAACTGCAGCCCAAATGTTAAAAATGAAAATGCTTTCTTTCTTGATTTTGGGCATGCCTTGGGTTAATGTTGTTGGAATGCGCCACGATTCATAAGGACCGTGGGAATGTGCCACGGAGCGAGCGAACGGCCATGCGTACAACCATTTTTTACCATTGAACAACCGCCAACGTAAACGGTTTAGGTTAGTTTAGTATTTAACATTTTCGCTACATTTAGCCGCTCCTATTCAAAAGATGAGTGTCTCGCGCTAGTATTTGTTTTGGCTGTCAGCAAGGTTGAATGTTACAAATACAGTGGTTACAAATGCATACTGACGCCATCTAGTGTAGGTGGCGTTGACTCGAGCGATTCATTCGCGCTATGTCTTCGTGATGCAATCAATTTCAGCATGAGTCGGCGTGCTCTAGGGGTTATAGCACAGCTTATTCAATAACCAGCTACTCATCTTGCGGCGGCATCCTTTGATTTGGGAAAGTCAAGCGAAAATCTTAGAAGAGGGCTATGAGTTAATATTTTTCTAAACGTCTGGGCAAAGTATATATACTTTGGTCTGGGCATCTGAATAATACTATTGACAATTCGTTTAATTCAAAATACGATGTTTGTTTTATCGTCTAAAATCCGTTTGAAGACGATTTTAAATGACCAAATTGCATAAAAATCCGAAATTTCCGGTCTTTTTAGGGCAATAGCCGTACCTTCGGACGAATTTGTCGTGGATTTTGAAGGGAATATTCATTTTAAATTCAGTTCACGTCTGAAAAATCATGAGACCGTGAAACTGAACCGCTCAGGGCACTGCCAGGATGCGCAGTGCCCGACACTCCAACTTTCCGATTTCGATAGAGATGAGTAGCTGGTTATTGAATAAGCTGTGGTTATGGTTAGATCAGAACTCGGCGACTATCGGCGGCGGCCCGGGTTCAAACCTCGTTGATTTTTTTATATTTTTTACGGTTAAGTTTCTAAACGGGTTTTTTCTTGATTTTGGGTATGTCTTGGGTTACGTTTGGGTTAGCACCTGGTTAGTTTCTTTTTCTTGAGCCGCCGTAGCGAGCGGTATCGAGCGGAGGGCCATGCGAAAAGTTAAATATTACTTATGGTAATATATATACAGCAGCTCGCATGTGTTTCCGCGAATATCTTCACAAAGAATCTCCCTTCTTTGAATGAATTTGACGTCTGTATCCGCATTTGTAACATTCGACCTTGATGGCAGCCAAAACAAATACTGGCGCGAGACACTCGTTTCAAAAGAGAAAATTGTCAAAGTTGTACGTCAAATTTGTCTAATGAATGACTAATGACTCATCTTTGTGTAAAGTTTATGGGAATTTAATATTTATATTTATTATTTAATTAAAATTGTAAATAAAGTAATTAGCATACATACTGTCAATGAAATTTGCAACAAAGATTGTGCTATTTTTGGTGTGTTCGTGAGACAACGAGATGAAACCGTGCTTAAGTTAGCGCACGAAGATTTGAAAAGTTCATGGACTACTTAGGTGTGTGGTTTTGTTTAATTTCTGCTTTATATATTAAAATTTTAGTTGATTGTAGCTAATACATATTGAAATAAAGTGTATGCTTTGTTGCTATGTGAGAATGGACAGAACTGGTAAGTTGACATGAATGTTTTGATTAGACCTATTTTTACAGTGCATTTCACTCAAAAATGGTTATGATAATTCCTCAAAATATCATAGAAATATTGAAAATGTACATCATCAAAAAAATGTGAAACCTCAATAGACTAATTACGTAAATCTTTACAGTTCCTCTGAAACTACCCATATTTTATTTTTTAAAATGGAACTTTTTAGAATGCCCGAAGGCCTGTGGTGCTAAAATGAATGAAATTCAGTAAGTAAAGTCCTTGGGTGTGATGGAATCACCTCCATCGAGTTCCAGTTGGTCTCAACCCTTTATTTTGAGTGATGATAGCGGCCTACTGTTGACTACTGGATCTTTTTCCAGTGGAAACACAAGTTTTGAAAGTAAAAGTGAACGAAGGCAATTTCTCTTTGAGGTTAGTGAATTATCACTGTTTATACCTAGATAGTAAAATTGGTCATTTTTTAGAAGACGTGTCAGATTAGTTTTTAAATTTTAATGTTACTTGAGAATGCCTATAGAAGTGTTGTACAGTATATTTTGCTTTCCGTAAGCTTATACTTCCTGTCAAAAAAATAAAATAGTTTCATATGTGTACGAGTGAAATATTAGTAGAATGATAAAAAATTAATCAACTACAATGGGGCAGTGGAGCTCTTTTCCTTAAACTTGTTACGCCACTGGAATATTTATAAAAGTAACACATATTTTTAACAAAAATGTGTCTGCAAATTCATTACTTTCTATTTTTATACACTTTTTACCCTACCCTTATTTATTTATTTATTCAAGTTACACGGCAAGCCATTTACAAAATAAAACCTTAATATAAGCTATAATAATTACATAATGCAATCCAGGATAAAAGTCAAAATCTTACTACAACTATCTAAAACACATTACATAGGTACTAAATCAATAAACATACAAAAATTTAAAATTTAAGCACATATTGAACCAAAAATCCAAATGACTAAGCCTAGTGCCATGAGTGACTGCAAATAATTGATTTTGCATGTCTATCAAATTCAGGCACTGTTAAATTTAATGGATCCAAATCCAGACTGGCTATAATTTGTAATATGATGGCCCTCAACAAGAAGATCATGGTTACGAGTCACTCTCTGAGAAACAGCAGGAAAAACACTCAATTTATGAGTTTCTGAGGAAAAACTGCAAAATTGGTCTCACATCTTCTAAAAAATTACCTTAATTTTTTAAATCTGAATATTATATGGAACAGTGTTTTTATGTTTATTGAATTTAGAAACAAGATTCCTATAATTTATTTATTTATTTATTTAAAGAAACAATACACTGGAACAATACAAATATTCAAATCATTTATTCATGGTAGCACCAAATAAGGTTTACACAGGTCAATAAAATTGTCATCACATTAAGAAATCTTAAGATTTAGTATAAAACAGTTCCTAAGAGTATTCAACACTCAAAAAAACAGTTTAAAATACACTAAAGATTATTGAAATAATAAAACAGATTAAATAAAGTATGGAACAACACGAAACTAACAGACAAAGACAAAGATATTCTAAGAAACATTGAAGAAGTCTATTGGGGCATATAAAGGCTTCCCTAAGAGAGCCTGTCAAATCCTGCTCCTGAACACATCCCTGTTTTTAAGGAGCCTGGAAGATTTTTGTAAAACGTTACAGGCCAGTATCTCGGCCCACTGTGACACCTCTCAAGCCTACATAGTGGAACTGCAAGCTGTCCATTGGAGCGGGTGGCATAACCATGTTTCTGATCATTTGTACGGATTTTTTCTAGATTGTCCTTTATATAAAGAAGGTTTTCTAGTATAAAAACATTTGGAAAAATCATTATGTTTAACTCAATGAACATTTCTGTACAATCATCTCTATAGTCCAGACCACCAACACCCTGCCAACTTCTTTGTCAACCTTTCTATATGTACACCCCACCCAAGACCAATACCCATTTGAACCCCCAAGAATGGTGCAGTTCCACGAGAGAATGGAGACCCCCCGTGCATCTCTTAAAGAGAAAAGGAGATGGCTAGTCTTGGATTCATTTAAGACTAGGTTTATTTTTTTGAACCAGTTTCTGGCCCTCGACTGTACCTCACCCGTTCTACCCACCAGAGCATCCACTTGAGGTTCCCTGATTGAGATGGTAGTATCATTGGAAGACAAAGACATAAAGCTCCTTTACCCAGAGCTGAGAAAGGTTATCAATATAAACCAGGAATAGTAAAGGGCCCATTACAGATCCTTGTGGCACCCCAGTGTTAATGATTGTTGCGACCGACGACACTCCATTCACCACTACCCTTTGAGTTCGTCCACTCAAATAGGATGTTAATAGGTCAATACTCTTTTGACCAAATTTATAAACATGAAGTTTTTAGATGAGCAACTTGTGCGATACACAGTCGAAGGCCTTGCTTAAGTCGCAGAAGATGGTACCAATAGGTATGTTCTTTGTTTTCAAAACCGTCCATAATGAATGATACCAGATTTAAAACAGTTTGCACAGTGTTACATCCCGCCCTAAACCCAAACTGCTCATCACACAGTAGAACAGAGAAAATAAAGGCTTGTGCATTCCTAAAAATACCCCTTACAACCCATTCAATTATGTATGGATTGTATGATTAAGTAACTAAACCCAATACCAAACATACATCTCTTTTTGAAAGCATTCAGTCTAAAACTGAAATTGAAATTTTAAATGGTGTAAATACTTAACTTTTTCATAAATGTATGTCCTGATATAAAGCAAAGCAATGGTATTAGTTATCAAAATATGGATTTGAATGCTGATAGTATATTCTTTGATCCAGCAACACCTTTAGAGATAATGGATTATATAGGAAATCTAAAAAATCAGAAATCAGTTTGACATGATGGCATTCCGGTCAGCTTGTTAAAAAGGGCTGCCAACTGCTTAGCTTATTTCCACTGACTCATATCATAAATCTTATGTTTCAAACGGGTGTTTTTCCAAATGAGCTAAAGAAGGCACTAGTAAAGCCTGTACACAAAAAGGGTGATACTGGTAAATTTGATAACTATAGGCCCATATCGCTTCTTTCGAATATTAGCAACATATTTGAAAGAGTGATTTTCACATGCTTGACGGCCTTTCTGGAGTCTCGATTTCTAATAACTGACAGACAAAATGGCTTTCTTAAGCAAAAATCGACAATATGTGCGGTCTATCAAGCACTGGAAAAAATAATAAAATCACTTAATGACAATAGGACAACAATGGTCATGTGTCTTGACTTGTCGAGGGCCTGCGTTGAGCACTCTGTGTTGTGAACCAAGCTGGAGAGGTATGGAGTCAGGGGTGTGGCATTGTGCCTACTTAGATCATATCAGTCTGACCGATGTCAGTGTGTGATTGAACGTATAGACATAGACATAATTTATTGGTGCATTACTTCCCAAAGCTTACACAGGTCAACAAGGAAAATTTCACAGGAATCACAAATAATTTACAATTGTATACAGGTTAACATAAAAAGAAATAAAAAAAACATTAGCAGACATTACAAATCTATAAAATCATTGTTAACATATTCCTGAGACGAATAAAAACATTTACGTATAAGATATTGTTTAATGTTCCTTTTAAAACTATTTAGGGGTAACATTCTCACAGTGAGCGGCAATAAATTGTAGAATTTAGGATCATAGTATGAAATACCCGTTTTTATTTTATGTATTCTATGGAAATCTGTATAGATATTAGATCGATTTCTAGTGTTGTGATGATGAATATTTTGATGTGTTTCATAGTTCATTATGTTTGTCTTAACATGCAGCAGACATTGGAAAATATATATAGGGATGGCACGGTTAGAATATTATATTTAACAAAAATGTCTCTGCAATCAGCTCTATAGCTCCTATTACACACAACTCTGACTGCCCTTCTATGCAGTGTGAAAACCCGATTTATATCTGCAGCATGCCTCCAAGCCACGATTCCATAGGATATCCTGGACTGGACGCACGCAAAGAAAACCGATAATGCAACCCTTTCTGAAACAGTCTGAGTCAGAACCCTGAGTGCATGCACCCCCGACGCTACCCGCTTACAGACCTCCCCAATGTGTGAGTCCCACTTCAGTTTGGAATCAATACTGATTCCTAAGAAATTCACAGCTTCATTTCCTGGTACATCCAATTTACGTGTCGAGAGGAATAATTTTTGGGTTTTAGATGCATTCATGCTTAGTTTGTTGGTAATAAACCAGTTTGTGAGCCTCAGCTCTATCTCTCCTAACATTCCCTGTAACACATCCATAGACTTCGCTCCTTTTATGACCGTAGTGTCATCAGCAAAGAGCAGAGCGTCAGCATTGGGAACGCTGCTCTCCAGATCATTAATATAGATCAAGAAAAGCAGCGGTCCCAAGACTGAAATAATAATATAATAATAAGGAGATCTAATACATACAACATATTCACACAAATACAATATAAATAAAATGACATATCTCATTATTTCACTATCACCCTTATACCTTTTCCTGTTTCTCAACAACAGATTCCGAAATAAAGAAAGATTTTGGCAATTCTTTATATTTGTCGGTAATCTATTGTTCTCACAAATTCCCCTCAGAAACAGTGAAGTAGTTGACAATGTTAACCTGGTTCTTGTTACATGGAATTCGTTGTTGTTTCGTGTATTATACTGATGAACTTGGTTGTTTATAGTGATGAATTGTTGAAAGTATAGCGGTAGTAACCCTCGGCTGATTTTAAAAATAAAAATTCATGATTCAAGATTCAATATATTACGGTTAACAATTATTACAAACAATTTTACCACGTCAGAAAGAAAATAATTTTAAGTTGCATAAATTATGTCAATACTTGGTTAAAAAATATACATATTAAATAACACTAATAAACATTACATTTAAAATGGCATTAATACCATTTAAGAGGATACTATATACACCAAACAGCATTGCAACTAAAACTACATTAATATAAGTAGATGTTGCAACTAAACAAACATCAACACTCTAAAAACCTATACATTGGCGAACATTTACAGACGGCGAGCTTTTGAAGCGAGTTTTTTTGATTATTATTCATCAAATACACAGTAATCAAAGTGTGGTTGTATTATCCTATATATAGTTGCTTTTGTGAATACTGACAAGTAAGAAGATATTCTTGTGAAGAAATCCAGTTTTTTGCTTATTTTACATGAAATATATTCAAAGTGTTTATGGAAATTTAATGTATTGTCTAATATAAAGCCCAGATACTTAATTTCGGTAATCCATTGTATCATTTCACTATCTATAATTAAATCTAAAGTGGAAATGAGGATACTTGAGATTTTATGTCTTGTGTTAAGAATCATAGCTTTAGTCTTGCTCACATTAAGCTTTAATTTATTAGTTTAAAATATATATTCAACCTTTCCAAAGAGACATTCATATCTAAAATGATTTTCATTGGGTCTGTTCCAGAACATGTTACTAGAGTGTCATCAGCAAAAAAATTTAAAAACTCGAAACTATGGGCATAATGTATGTCATTCATATATAAATATAATATAAACAAAATTGGTCCCAAGATGCTGCCTTGGGGCACTCCTACATTATTAAATTTTTTATCTGAAATATAATTACCACACTTTGTGGAAGTAGTGGGGAGATCTATACATCAAAGTTTCTACCTATAACAACAAAGGCGTCCCACAAGGTTCAATATTGGGGCCCCTACTTTTTACCTTCTATACCAATGATATTGTTCGCGTAACTGACTGTGATAAGGTTCTTTACGCGGATGACACCTCCCTGATCTATAGCGAGAAAAATACAGGCATATGTCGAACGCATATAATTGATTCCCTTGATCCGCTTACGACATGGTTTATAACAAACAACTTGCTTTAAAATGTTGCTAAGACTCAAATTGTTCACTTTACTTTGAAACCTCAAACTAATACTTCTCTTTATTATAACAACACAGAACTTACAATCAGTGAAAGGGTGTTAGGTTGGATCAAAGAATAGACTGGAAGACACAAGTTGATAAACTGGGGTCGGATATAAATAGGTATAGCTCTGTGCTATGGGTTATCACTAATGTGGTAAACAAACAGGCAGCACTCTCGGTATACTATGCCTGTCTGCAGTCAAGGATCTCCTATGGCATTATTTTGCTGGGGTAATTCTGCTATTGCAAATAAAGTAGTGGTGTTGCAAAGAAAATTTATTAGAATTTTTGAGGTGGGTTATAGGGATCAATGCATGGAAATTTTTATTGAAAACAAGAATCTTGTGGTATACAGCCGAGCTAGCTATCTGTTCTGGAGTGTGTAAGGTTTATTTTGGATAATTCATTATTTTTGGTCAATCTGCAGGGACAACATCAATATGACACAAGGTTCAAGAGTAATTTAAGAAATGAAAAAGCAAATTTTAATTTTATTAAAAAAAAATTTACTTTTAATATTTTAAAAGTGTGGAACACTCTTCCAATATCTGTAAGGCAACAGCCTGCAAAATTAATAAAAAGTAAACTCAAAGTGTTTCTCATTATAGCTTAAACCAATTTTACTTGGATAGAGAGGTGAATGAAACACTAGTTAACACTTTTTAATTCAAACTCAAAATAGGCTTCATTGTCAGAAGAAAAAACAAAAAATCTCATTGACCAAGCCAAAATAAACATTTAACAAATCTAATTATAAATTATTGTAGATACTAACAAAAATACACTAATACTAACAGAACCAACAAAAAAAGCGCAATGTCACACAAAGCGTCATATTAAGAAATTTCTCCAAAAAAATACGCTAAAATGTTTCCACAAGAAACTCGGATACCTCATAATAAGCTTTCGAGTTCAACAGCCTCTTTACTTGGTATCTAAATCTTTTTTCATTGACGATTTGTCTTATGGCTAAAGCTAAATGATTAAATAATTGTCTGCTACCAAAAACAATCGATCTCCTAACCAGACTGCTTTGCAGTGCAGGCAATCTAACATTATAAGTTTGTCGAGTATTAGAAGGTCGATCATTCCAAGTTAAGGTGTGTTTACTTTTTTTATGGATTATACAAACTGATTAATGAAGGAAGAGTCAGAATTCTATGTGCGATAAACAATTGCCTGCACAAATCTCTTGTTCCAACCTTACATATGTACCTCATGGCCCTTTTTTTGTAACAAGAATAAACTGTTAAACAGTTGCTTTGCTCAAGAAACTGAAATATCGCGTCCGTTGTTCCCTTGCCAAACTGCCTATGATTCAGAGTATTGTGCGCCTTGAGAATTTCGAAAGAGTAGGCAGTAAAGCCACTGATCTGTAATTGGATGGGCACTTCTGGGCACCACCCTTGAAAAGCGGTAAAACAGCAGCCAATTTTAAACAAGATGGAAATTCACCATCATAAAAGGATGCGTTAATACAATCAACCAAAACCTGAAGAGCTACATCTGGCAAATTTAATGTTTTTAATTACAATGTTTGCAGCGACGTCGTTGGGTGGAATTCGTTGGTCTGTAGTATAACATTTTACTTTTAATATTGTCGTTCGAATTTTTAATCTGTATAGAATATTGTATAAAATAAGAATTGTTCGAAATATTTAAACTTATGTTATGTGACACGATCTATATCCATAGTGGTAATGTATATTGCATTATTGTTAAAATATGTTATTTAGATCTAATAAAGAGCTATCTATCTATCTGTACGAGGATTGCAAAAATATAGAAAGAGGCAGGCATTTTAACCAATTTAGATAAAGGGGTTGCACTCATCCTCATTTTTAAAAATCGACGTTACAATAGCATGTTTCATAATGTGGGGAAATACACCTTCAGCAAAATAATTAATCAATTTTGGAAGTAGAACAATAATGATGTCTTTTATGGATTTAATAGTTTCAGTTTCAAATCTTTATTTGTTCAATTTGCATAACCAGTGGTTGTAGAACATGTCAAATTATAAAAAAAAAGAGAAAAAGAAGGTGTACATAGTTAAAGCAAAACTTATTCCAATAAAGATAAAACAATATAAAATTAAAAAGTAAACATCCATATACACACACACACACACACAAATTGTAACACGCATACAAAGAAAACAAACTACATTTATACCTTACACCTTTTTAAAATCTAAAAGTCTTGTATGAGCTGCTCAACTATGAGATTTTTATCATTCAAGAATTCACTAAATGTATAGTAGCACTTTTCAATTAAAATTGATTTTAGAATTTGTTTTTATTTTTTGCTTTCCAATTATCGTAAGCTTAATGGTATTTTATTAAAAAAATTTATAAGATAAAACTTACATTTTTTTGAATGAAAGAAAAGTGACATTTTACGGTTTTCAAGTCTTGTTTATTTCTTGTATCATGTGAGTGCTCCCTATTAGCTTCTAAAAAAAGATCCTGATTGTCCTTGACAAACAAGACAGACTCCAGAATATAAGTAGATACTAGTGTTAGGATTTTGTTTTCTCTAAATTTTTCTTTGCAGCTTTCTGTGGATTCTAACTTAAACATATTTCTCACACATCTTTTCTGCAATACCAGTATCCTACCTGCCACCCCAGAAAATAATTCCATACCTCAATCGAGAGGTACAGGGTGTCCCAAATTCGAGCCTCATCATTGGGATCTCGGAAACTAGAAGAGATACGAGGTCGGTTAAATGGAGGCAAAGTTGTGCAATTTGATGCTGATCAAAATGCCATCTTAAAATTTTAAAAGTTCCGAACACTTACGAAGATTTTTGGAAAAAACCGAATATTCGCGATTTCATTTTAATTTTTTTATGACTCTATTTGAATAGATATAACAAAATAAATTTCACATTCTTATTGCTACTTTTTTTGTTCTATAAGATGGTGTTATCAGATTTTAAAACCGACGTTTCCTGTTTGAGCTGCCATCATCAACTTTGTTTTTTTTAAATACGGCCCTGGATTTTTTATTACGGATTTTAAGAGCATCTAAAGTCCCAAAGCCAGTGATGTATCGCACTTATTCGAAAAATTCATATTAATGGCATTTTCCATAAGACCTCATGTGTTAGAGAAAGACAGAAAACATATTTTTGGTAAGATTTTACCAGGAAATTATTAAAATTATTTTTTCGAATAAGTGCGATACATCATTGATTTTGGGACATTAGAAGCTCTTAAAGTCCGTAATAAAAAATCCAGGGCCGTATTTAAAAAAATAAAGTTGATTATGGCAGCTCAAAGACGAAACGTCGGTTTGAAAATCTGACAACACCATCTTGTAGAACAGAAAAGGTGGCAATGAGAATGTGAAATTTATTTTGTTATGTCTATTCAAATAGAGTCATAAAAAAATAAAAATGAAATCGCGAATATTCGGTTTTTTCTAAATATCTTCGGAAGTATTCGCAATTTTTTAACTTTTAAGGTGGCATTTTGATCAGCATCAAGTTGCGCAACTTTGCCTCCATTTAACCGACCTCGCATCTCTTCTAGTTTCCGAGATCCCAATGATGAGGCTCGAATTTGGGACACCCTGTACATATGCATGATATGCTATTTTTGCAGTGTGCTCACTAACATCTACTGCAAGAACCCTTAAGGCATAACAGCAGGAGGCTATTTTGCCTGCTACAGAGTCGATGTGATGTCTCCAATCCAGCCTGTGATCTACTTTAATTCCAAGGAAGGTTACATGATCTAATGTCCGAATTTTTTTATCGTTTTGTGTGAATTGGTTTTGTTATAATTGAATTTTATTACTTGAGTTTTATCGACATTTAGCAGTAAGTTATTAACCGTAAACCAGTTTTCTAGTAGTGATAATGTATTAAAGATATTTAAAGTCATGGTTTCATTGTTATCGCCACATAAAGTGACACTCGTATCATCAGCAAACTGTACGGCACTATCCACTATTTCAGCTAACTCATTCGTGTAGATTACGTACAGGAGAGGACCAAGTATGGAGCCCTGGGGAACCCTCCCACGGACAATCTCAAACCCCGACTCAAAACCACTGTCAGCAACGTATTGCTTCCTCTGAGCCAAATAGGACCGAAGGAGCCGCAGAGGCACCCCACGGACCCCACACCTATCCAGTTTCTCCAACAAAAGGCTGTGGTCGACACTGTCGAAAGCTTTTGTCAGATCTAGATACAATGCCACTGTTTCCCAACCCCTGTTTAATGAATTTAGGATTTTGCACAGTGCTTGATAGATTGCTCTTATTGGAGATTGTTTTTTCCTAAAGCCATTTTGATAGTTGGATAGTAAGTTTTCTGTTTCAAAGAAGTGCATTAGTCTTCCATAGATAACTTTTTCAAATATCTTGCTAAAGTTATTTAACAACGCAATTGGTCTATAATTTTGTATTTCACTTTCAACTCCTCTCTTATAAATTGGATTTATTTTTGTTATTTTTAATTCATCTGGGAAAATTCCAGATTCAAAACTTTGATTAATTAGAAAACTTAAAGGGTTTGCTATTTCTTTTGCTGTTGCTTTTATTACTGATACAGGGATTTCGTCTTGACCAGTTAATTTTTTTTTTTGAGATTTTTAATGACATTGATTTTTTCATTTGGTGTCGTTGGGTACAAGAAAAAAGATTTTTGTGAGGTTTTTACATTTTTTAAGGCTTCTTTTTTTGTAAATTTTTAGATTAGGAAAGGTATTTATGTAATGTTTGTTTATATCATTAAGAATTTCAAAATTTGATTTATTGTTGCCTTGTTTGATATTTTCAAGAACTGAACCCTTATTTTTTGGTAAATTTCCTGTACATTTTTTAACAACATTCCAGACCGCTTTTCCTGGATTTTTAGAATTTACTATGGAATTATTTAAATAACTTTTTTGTCATACGCTCCCAAAAATAGCTATTTTACGGACTCATTTGAGTCCGTAAAATGCTTCTTTTTAGGCCTAGTCCCTAAAAGTCGTCATGGCAACCTTTACGGACTATTCCAAAATTTCTGAATATATCTAAACGTCAAATTTCGAATGACATGACAAAATTGTCAAAGAGTTGCTACGATATCAAATTCTAAGCTAACTTTGTCGTACATTAGGATTTCAGAAATTATGGCAAATTTGCAAATTTAGGCGTTCTGAAGGATTGCAAAAAGCGTATAAATACAAATTAAATTTTGGAAGCGTATGACAAAAAATAGTGTTTGTCACACGTACCTAAATGAAGCTTTTCAGGACTCATCTGCTATTCCGGACTCGGCTACGTCCTGAAAAACTCCATTTTAGGTACTTGTAACAAAAATAACTATTTTGCACAGGAAACAACTTTTTTATAAACCTCGACATATTTTTTATATTTATGAGATCATTGTGGGATCCATTTTTCTTTCTGTATAGATTGCGTTTGGTTTTTGACGATATTTTTATGCCATTTGTGATCCAAGATCTACATTTCTAAATTTTGTTGAAATTTTTAATAGGAAAAATCAAATTTATTGCTCGTTTGAATAAGTCTTTAAAACAGCTATACGCTACGTTTACGTCGCTGGAATTGTAGACATCACACCAGCTCTCATGCCCCAAGAATTCTGCAAAGTTTTTAATTTTTGCCTGCAAATACACTCTTCTTGACCACCCGCTCTGGACACCTCGTAGAGGGCAGCACAGAGACACGCCGAAGCTGGCCCTCATGATCAGAAAGTGAAGTTGTTACCACTTTACCTAAAAATGAATTGTTATAATTTATGTATACATGGTCAAAAAGTGTGGCACTAGTTTTTGTTATTCTGATAGGTTGCTTAATAATAATAATAATAATAATAATAATATCTTTATTTCTTGCATTCAATGGTATTACAAAGTATTTAAAATTATACATCATAAAACACATAATTAAGAAAACGTCATAGTCCTTAACCTATTTAACCTAACTCTTATAGATAAGGTGAAGAAAGGCTTTCAAAGAAAAAATCCTCCAAAGAGTAGCATGTGTTTGACCTTAAGCTTGAACGTTTTGAGATTAGGTGATGATTTAATCTCATGACTCAAAAAATTGAAATATTTACATGCATTAAAGAGAATACCCCTTTGATAGAGGACCGTTCTGTGCTTACCTTGCAGCAGGAGGTGCCTTGTCCTGGTGTTATGGCAATGATCAGAGCGTACTGATCGAAGAAGAAGTTGGTTTTTATGAGCATAGATGCACCCTTCCATTATGTAAGTGTCGAAGACCGTTAGAATTTTTAAATCTCCAAAGTGTCCTCTGCACGATTCTCTGCTCGATAGCCGACACATTATTCTTATAGCCCTTTTTTGCAACAGTAAAACTCTTTTGCTGTGGCTACCAGCTCCCCAAATCGAAATGCCATAACGAATATGTGAGTGGAGGTTGGCATAGTAAAGTGCAAGCAAGATTTCTTGGCTACAATAGTTGGAGAGAAAATTAAGGGCATAGCAATTACTTCTTATACGATTGCATAAGCATTCTACATGTGTGCTCCAATTAAGCGACGAATCAAAGATCACTCCCAACAACCTTGCCGAGGTCACTGCCATTATTTTGGCATCAAATACTGGACAAAGCGCATCAATACTATCCTGACGACCTGATGAAAAAATCAAAAAGGTTGTCTTCTCTTTATTGAGGACTAGATTATTATTAACTGACCAATCGTTTACCAAGGTATATATGAACTCTGCCTGGGACTTTAGAGAAGGTATGTTTGAATTTATGCATAGGAGATTCGTGTCATCAGCATACCATACAGGGAAAGTACCCGGACCACCCCTCTCCAGGTAGTTGAACATGTCATTTATATACACCACGAAAAAGAGTGGTCCCAGTACCGAACCCTGTGGCACACCCTGTTTGATCTTCCTGGGCAGACTCTTATTATCATTGATGATGACCTGTTGAAATCGGTCGTTGAGGTATGAGGCAAAAAGTGACAATGGTTTGTTTCGAATCCCATATCTTGTTAGTTTGGCCAGCAAAAGTTGATGATGCACTGTGTCAAAAGCCCTAGAAAAATCTATCATTAGGCCCAAGCAGTGTTTTCTGCTATCACGAACTTCCACAATCTTAGTCAGAAAAGAACAGAGGGCAGTCTCAGTGCTTCTCCCCTTAACAAACCCATGCTGTGCATTTGACAGAAGTCCATACTTATTAAAGAAACAGTTTAACTGATCCTTCAAATTCATTTCATATATTTTTGAGATACTTGATAAAAGGCTGATGGCTCGATAGTTACTATAGCTGTTTGGGTCACCTTTCTTAAAAATAGGAATGACCGTTGCCAGTTTTAATTTGCTGGGAAAAGCTCCTTCTTCATAAGATAAATTGATTAAGAATGTCAGTACTTCACTGAGGGAGAGCTTGCATAATTTTAGAATGTTGTTAGAAATTCCATCTTGCCCACTGGAATTCGAATTTTTGAATCTATTGATCAACGATATAACATCATAAACGCAGACAGGAGATAAAAAGAATGAGCTTTCACTGTATGGAATATTGGAGTTCAAAAAATCAAAATCTGGATTATCTTGTGCAGAACAAGCAGTAAAGCATTTGTTGAAATTGTTTGCAATAGCTTCATCCTCTAGTTTTTTACCATCACATTCATAAATTTCTATTGGTTTTCTATGTTTGGACCTTTTCTGTAAGTTATTAATTATCTGCCACATAGTTTTAGATTTATTATCAGATAACATTATTTTTTTATCATTTTCTTTTCGGTAAAATTGCTTGAGATTTCCCTTGTATATGTTGCTTAAAGTCCTATATAATGGTTTATATTTTTTATCCTTCTTTAACAGATCACCAACTGTGACCAACAGACGTTTTAATTGAAGTAATTCTGATGGTAGAGAACCTCTATTCATCCCATATACAGAAGCTGCAGAAGAAATCCTTTTTAAAGGAAAACACATTTCAAAGTAATAACAAATAGTATCGGCAAAAGAGTTAAAAGCCTCCTCACATCTGTCCTTGTTGTACACCTCAGACCAGCTTTCATTCTCCATGCAAGCTATGAACCTGTTCTTGTTTGCTTTGGAAAAAAATCTTTTAAGTTGGAATTGAGTGGGTTTCTTTATCTTCTTGAATGGCAAGTTTACTGAAACAATTTGGGAATAGTGATCAGACAAATGCAGGTCCACAACCGTAGCACAAAGAAACGCACTGTTATTAGTCAGCACATTATCAATGCAAGTACTAGAGCATGAAGTAACTCTTGTTGGTGTCCTAATAATATGTTCAGTGTTAAAAGACGCTACAAGATCACACAAAACAGATAGATTGAAACTAGGCACCAAAAAATCCGTGTTAAAATCACCACCAACTATAAAAAAGTGAGAGGCTTGTTGTATGTATGTTAAAAGGTCTGACAAAAGGGATAAAAAGTGTTTAAAATTACCCTTTGGAGGACGATACAACACAATTATTATCACATTAAAATCAACAATTTTAAATCCCGCACATTCTAGAGTCCCTTCAACACAGCAATTAGATATATTCAGGATATTATAACGATATTTACAATAATCACTTTTATAAATGACTACTCCCCCATGGCTATATTTTGTCCGACAGAAAGAACGTAGGAGAGAGAAGTTTCTCAATTTAAGCTGTTCTATCCGTTCAGACTTTTGCCAGTGTTCAGTTAGTAATAGAAAGTCACACTTATTACTATCAGTGAATATTATATCTAAATCTAAAATCTTATTGCCTAAACATTGAATATTTTGATAACACAAACCAATAAAATTAGGAGAAATTCTCTCGACCGGTAGCTTTGTTAACCTATCATCAGCGGTATTGGGCTGTCCAGGCGTAAATTTTGTTGGCCATTTATTGGTGATACATCCTCATTTATTGGTGATAAATCTTGATTTACCGGTGATAAATCTTCATTCATGTTAACAACGGGAAAAGCCATTCCTCGAAGAGCGTTTGATGGAACTGGATAGCCCCTGGGAAAGGTTGTGATTTTTGGATGCCAGTGGTCCACCCCTCCAAGAAGCCTTTGCAATCTTTCATCAAACGAGGGATCAGTGCATGGTAGTTTCGGTTTACCCATTAGATGCTCCCGAGTTACAAAAGCAACCAGTGTTTGTTTAGCATTGTACATGTGGGAAACACGATTCGAAGATAACTTGCTCTCCTCCAAAAAAAGATCCATAGGAATAAATATGGTTTTGTTACTAGAGGCATGTACGAATTTTTTTATTAGAATGTTATACTCGTACACATCTTGCCTTTGCCTGATCGGCAGTGCAATTTGTGGGGCACCAATAATTATTAGGTTGGTATGTGAAAAAACATCCAAAACTTTACCCAGAGGGTTTAGTCCACACACTTTATTCTCCACAGCACTACGAGGGTCAATAAAAATCAATACATGGTCGTTTTTGGAGAAGTGTTTGCATAATCTTTGACCTTCAATTGCCATTTTTTCCAACGAGATTGATTCAGTTGAATATTGACAGTTGATATCAGTAGGCAATTTAAAATAAGTCTGTTTTATAAGGTTCGGTACATTTCTTACAGCAGCCCTGCTGCCCATTACGAGCAGTCGGGTTTTATCTGAATGAGACTCAGACTGCTTATTGTTCTGAGAACGTAAATCTTCCATTTCTTGGTGAAGAGATATTTTATTTGGCTCTGTAGGAGGAATTGTAGATCTATGAGTTGAATTTTCCGAAGTTTTCCTACTGCCGTTATTTAAGCACGCAACTCTCGTTTGAACTGCTATATTTCTGTGATTACCTCCAAAACTGCAACGGTTCTTAATGGATCTTGGTGCATCCTTTTCTGGTGTTAAACTGAAAGAAGCAGTGACGTCCGTTTGCACCACAGCTTCCTTGCATGGTTCCGAGATGGTTTGAGTCTCTGAAGAGAGTACAGCAATGCATCTTGTCTGCGTGCTTTGGGTGGCATTTGAATTATTGGTTTGAGTCGAAATGGCTTGCTCCGCTATCACTGTTTGAGTCTCATGGTCTGTAGAGGTTTTCTTTTCATAACCATTGATTATAGCATCCCTATGTTTTAGCTGCAGTTCCAGTTCCGCTATCCGAGATTGATATGCTTCCATGTCTTTCATGTGTCTAGACTCCATTTCCGATGCCTCCTCTTCAAAAATCACTGAGTTTCGCTTTAAGCGCAAGGTAGTTATTTTTCTGATGTAGTTCCGTTTGTAAGTCTTGAACAAGACATAATAAGGATTTAACTTGGTATTCTCCTTCACTTGTTCTTGAAGCTAACTCTCTGCAAGAGTCTGAACAATATATTAAATTATTGTTCAAAATTTCATAATGCTTCGTTCTTTTCCAGCAGCTTGGGTGAAACACATTACTGCATACGATGCACACCCAGCTATTATTTGTTTTGTTCTTGCAGCACTAAAAATTTTCTGCCATGTTGGATGTGGATGCAAGGAAAGTAAAACATGAAAATTATTTTACATGAACTGCAATCAGTTCCCAAAATTTAGTTATTATAAAGCATTACGTTACAGTTGCTAAGAAAGTGTAGTGCGAAAACTCTCCTGCGATCTGGAGACGAAATTTATATACATGACAAAAAAGAAACACTGATAACGCCGGCTACGGCATTTGGCGCAGCACAGATGTTTGTTTATTTGTTATTAGTTTAATATTTTAATTTTTAATCTAGAATTAGTAAGCAGCCGCATCATTAGGACCATTACATAGCTCACACACCAACAATCACTCTGATGCGCGGCACGACTTTACTGTTCATAAATAACACGAAAAAACTTATAGATAAAGCAGAACAGTAATTCTAACGCGTCGTCGGTCTTGCCTTCCTTATACCAATTATTAATAATTATTTGAGTAAAATTATAGCATTTCATTAGGTCATGTAATTGAATTTCTCTAGTTGAACAGCCCAAGAGATTTATATTAAAATCACCACATATAATACTTTTATAATGGAGATACTTAGTATTTATAAAATTGAGAACCTCATTAAAATTTTGTATAAAAAGATCAAATTTGTCTAACATTAAAGAAGGTGGTCGGTACAAACAAATAACTATTAATTTTTGCTTTTTTAAAACAGCTGCCGCATACTCAGCTGTTCCTTCAACACTTTTGCTTATTATATTATTTTCTTCAAAGGCATCAATATGAGCATTTACCAAGACACAGGACCCTCCATGTACTAAGTTATTTCTTCCAAACACAGAGATTGTTGCAAGTTCCCCAATTTGTAAGGCTGATTTTTCACAGTCCAAGAACCTGTGTTCGGTGAGACAAACAATTTCTGGATATCCCAGGCTCTTCAGTTGTACTTCCAAATCGTGCTGTTTGTTTTTAAGGCACTGAACGTTTTGATGAAACACTAGTAGTTCCTTCGGTAAACATCCCTTTGACTCCAGCCTTTGTCCATAGGTTGATTGCGGGTCAGGTACAAAAAATGACTAAATGAGACTCCAGATGGCCAGAGGTCAGCTTTCATTACTTTATCAATATCATCTTTTTGTACTCCAATTTTGAAGGAGCTTCTCCATTCATCTTTACGAGTTTTGAATTTTTCACATATAACATTTTGGAGACCCGTGTTGTCCTGTACATATGAAGCCAATGCATCTGTACTCGTGTCGGGTGTAAAATTAGTCACAAATATCCACGAGGTGTTTGATTTTTCAGCTACTTGTAAACCAGTTGCACTCTCTCTGGTGCCCATTAAACGAACTCTGCGATTGGAACTCTGCGGTTGGCTATCTGATGGAAGGTTTCTGTTAACATTTAACTGCGCTCCTGATGGACTTAATAGTGGATCTGTGTACTTTGAACCGTAGTAAGATCGATTTTTGGCTGGTGGGACGGAGGCTGTATCTTAATCAAGTTGACTTCAGTTTGTTGTTTCGCAGTACTGATATTTTTTGGTGGCTTATAATTTTCTTCTGTGTTATTTGTCTTCATATCCAGGGGGCTCTGTTTCAAGTAGCTTTTAAAGTTTTTGTCCAGGTCTTTAGACATTTTATCCAACTTCGTCTCATAAGACTTTTTCAAACTGTTTATAGAGTCTGACAGGCTTTTCTCGAAGTCAGTCTTTATGGATTTTAATTTGTCATCTAAAACGGCCGATGACTTATCTGTAAAGTTTCTTACTGAACCCTGAACTACAGGTATGCAGTCAGGGCATGCAAAAAGCAATGTTCTCTTACTCAGCCTGGTTACGTGTGCCTCTGATGTTGTGAAACTAGAGCAACTGATGCAGAACTGATTTTTACAGAAGTCACAAACTATTTTAAACTCCTTCTCATCTTCTGTAAGGGCTCTCGTGCCCTTAAAACAAGCCATTTTTAGATCACAGAAGTAGAAATTGTATTTTCAGATTTCGGTTTAAGGTTAGGTTTTCACTTATCTTCAAATATTTTAATCATCCCAACATATTTTTACGTGATTTTTATGACTTTTTATCCAGTAAAACCTTGAGAATGTAATTTTGTGTATATTTTTGGTTTATTAGGCCGATTTACTGCAAAAACACAACTTTTTCGGAGCCTTTTTCAAATGTAAACAAGTACCATAACCTTCGTGGTGAAGAAAAAATCATTGTTTTATCTGATACATAAATATATTTTTTTTAATTTATCAGTAGAAGATACCAATCAAGCTGAAATATCTCTTTTTTGAGATGTATTACTATTCTGAATAATCAATAATTTATTTTAAATTTTAATATTATTTCAATTTTTGAATAAATCTTTTTTCTAATAGGACAGTGATTGCGAAGAGAGGTCACTCTCTCAAGATGATTCCCTAGATGGTATGTCCGATATTATGTGTGGTGAGAATTTCAACACTCTAAAAAAGGGCCCACATTGGACTGAAGTAAAACAAACTACATCGCCAATAGAGCCGCCACTAGAGTTTCAGGACCAGCCTAAGGATATCTCAGCACTCACAATAGTTGACTTTTTTTGTGATAGGTTGACTCACCAGATTTTAAAGAGAGTTATGTTGGATTTTCGGTATGAAAGCTTTGGTCAGCCCAGGTTGGTTTGTATTGCTTTAAAAATAATCATGATCATGATCATAATGTATTATATTAACATATGCTACATATGTTATTCTATTTTATATTCTTTAGCAGATACAATTTTTGCTCTTACAATAGTTATTAGATGCATATAAATTAACTTTTATGATATCATCACTAATCACCGAGAATCCTAGTATAAAATTTCCAAAACGTTACATTACAAAAATTTTTATCTTTCTTCAGGAAAATCTAGTACCTTATTAATAACAATTTCTTATAGGTTTTCAGATTCGAATAATCTGGAGTGTCAACACCCTATTTCGCCACCCCCCTTGCCATCTCGCGCAATTCACCATAAACAACTTCCGATCCGCCCTCTACCCGAACTTCCCTCAGGGTTCAAACGAATCACACCCATAATAAGCAAATCCACGACCTATCTCAGTTATTCTTCCCCCCATCGGAGCCAAAGTATATCCTACCACCAATCATATCCGAGCCCTACTTCGAATTTCGCTAGCTCCGCATCCAATTTCGCAAGCTCCGCCTCTCCATACGTCAGCCACACCCCTAGGCCGTCCTCACGCTCCTCGTTGGGCGGGTCGTCACGTCTTAGTTCGTCTCATAACTCACTGTCTGTCCCGAATACACGCCGTGTAGACGATTCATCCTTTATCACTCAAGCGGTGTCACATGATACACTCTCGTCCAATAGGATCAGCGATCTTTATAATGTGCCCTTTGATAGTGATGTGTATGCTGTTCCGGTGGATGTTGTGAAACAGTCTGGATTTAAACCTGCAAGAGGTGGAATGTATAGTTGTCTAGGAATGGATGGAAACTTACTAACTACTGCCAAAAAAAGAAGACGGAATACAACTTCACTGGGATTGAAAGAAGAGGGAAAGCCAAGAGGAAGTGAGGTTAAAACTAGTCAGCAGAGAAGTGGGAGGAAGAGTCTAACCAGAAGTGAACAGGTAAATGTAGTTTAAAGTTCATGTAACTCTCAATATTGGATATCCTTGAAGTTTATACGAATTCATTGCGAGTTTTAATGAATGCATTCATTAATTTTGTTTAAATTTGTTTCAAGGCTTTTAATAAAGAACAATTTACAAAACCCCAAACAGGATTTATATATTGAAATTCAGAAGAAATCAATGGATGAGTGTGTATCTATATATATATATATTGGTTTGTGAATTCTTTAATCACATATATACATGCATATATGTTTCAGTAAATTTTCCTAGTTTGCGGCCCCAGATAAACCCATACCAGATGCAAAAGTGCCTGTCTAACGCGTGCATAACAAGTTTATGCTAATCTCCGCCCCCTTCGGATGGCCAGCCATCCGAGACTGAAATCGATATTTTAGATTTGTGACGTTCGGGCGGCGATATCTATAGTGCGAGAGCTTATATTATTATTTAAACGTCCAAGCATATTATTTTTTTTTAACACTTTTGTAATTTTGTGATTTTGATCACGCCTGGTTATTAGTGACCTATTTACATTATCCAACTAGAAATGTGTATAAGAAATCATTTAAATTACTTCGAGATCCTGTTGGTTTTATTATTTATTTTTTTTTACATAGTAAGTTTATTAGTTCCACGCAATAGCGTATTTCATTGCGAGTCTGAAAATAAAGATTTTCCGTGCGCGTGAGATTTCTGGGCGTGTAATGAACAATATTTTTTATTAAAATTTTCTCAAAACAACAAAATTAGTTCCACGCAATAGCGTATTTCATTGCGAGTCTGAAAATAAAGATTTTCCGTGCGCGTGAGATTTCTGGGCGTGTAATGAACAATATTTTTTATTAAAATTTTCTCAAAACAACAAAAAAACGAGATAATTTTTGTATACATGGGCATAAACTTAATTGATAGAAAATAACCAAACGTTGTTTTTCGAGGCAATCTAATCTAAATTTCCATTGATTTATTATATTTTAAAGTTAAATGTCCCAAAAATAAATAAACTATATATTTTTAAAATCAAGATATGAGGGCTCTTAATATTGCAGAATAAGTATATAATATGGGGCATGTTCAACTTATAAAAATAATTTTGATTTCATTAATTTGTTTTGCCATCTTCGTTTGTTTATTGTGATGGGTCCAAAAGATAATATGGGAAGAATACTTCAACTTAGGTATAAACAATTTCTGTCTAACTTATAATAAATCCTGTAGGTGGGTGTCAAAAAATTAATGAAAACCATGAAAATAACCAAAGTTGTTAATGCATGAATTATTCCGTACGCTGTTTCCGTGCGCCTGACCGGAAAAAGCCGACTTTACTTTATTGCAAAAATAGATGATAATAAGGCGTTTTCAGAAAAGCATAATAAAAAAAATTAAAATAGGTCGTTATAAGTTGCTTAATGGGCTCATTTTCAGTTTTTTTTTATTTCACCATCGGGAAGGGTATATATTTTGAAGACTTCATGCAAAAAATTAGACTCCAGCGAGTATTGTGAGCGCCTAAAAAAAATAATAAACATGCCTCGTTAAAATTCTAGCGTGACGTCATCGCATAGGAATGCTGTCACGTCAGCGTTGGCTAGTCGACATAAGACTATGACAGCTAGTGTTGTGTCTCGTTATTATTATACAGGTTTTGATAGATTCTGAAGATTGATGTGATTGTGAAATAAGAGTTTAGAAAGTGTTTAAACAACAATGGATAAAAACCAAAGAAAGAAAAACTATAAATATTGTGTAGTTCCTGAGTGTAAAAGTACTACGAGTAAAACACCTAACAAGAGACTCATTTCTATCCTAGGGATGCAAAACAACGAAAACAATGGCAGAAAAGTATAAAAAGGGTCAAAGTGTTTACTGCTAAGTCCACATACTTTGTGAAGACCATTTTAATGTAAGTAATCCAATGTTGATATCCTTGTTTTCTCTTAATCAGAACAATAGGACTGCTCTGACAATAAAAATTACGCTCTTCTTTAAATTTCGTGTGAAGATTTTTTTTAACTGCAAATGTCAAAGTTATTTTTTATTATCTTTATAGAGGGTGGCCCAATGAAAATATGCACCTCGATTTTCAGAGTTTAATTTGAAAATTTGTAAAATCGCTGGGACCCGTTAATTTCAGATTTAAGGGGGACATTTTTTGTAACTTTAACCCTTTAACTTCAACTTCTAAGCAGGGGTGACAGTTACCTACAAGATTTTTAATTGGACGACGTCGACTGATACCTAATTTTAAAGGTATTTTACCTTGATTATAAAGTTTAAGGACCCCATCAATATCTTTAGGAAAAAATAGTATTTAGTTAATAAATAATTAAACACAAGTAGTAGGCACTTCAATTTTGGTAGTGGAAATGAGATTCGACGGATCCGAGAGAATTTCCAGATTTTAATTTTTAATGCTGAAATCGAGGTACATACTTTTTTTCGTTGGGCCACCCTGTATTATTTTAGCAACCAGACTTTTTTCGTACGCTTATATATAACTTTTTATTTCTGCTTGAAACTGATATGGAAAACTTTATGTATTTTAAAATGATGAAGAATGTTCCAGTGAAGCTAAAATCTAATGTTGTTCCACATATATTTAATTGCCAAGAAAATCGAACCCTGATAGACAGATTAGAACAACGCAGTGCGTACGTTAAAAGGCAGCGGCAGGCGGTTATTGAGGATCTTGACCAACCAAGTACTTTTAATGTGAGTCGAAATGATGACTTTTTACTAACTGGAACTGATGCCAAACACGATCAAACCAAATAAAAAAAAAACAAGTATTCCATTCCTCTAAAAAGATACAAGTTAATATAAGGCCTAAGATGTTATCAAAGGAAACACAGTGTCATAAAAAATACCTTCCAATGACGTTATCAGAACATACGTTGAGTCCCTCTTTTTTGCCAGATATTTCTTCAAATAGCAGCGATGAAGCAACGCCTGCATCTGGATCATTTCAAATAACATCTGATTCCTAGCCCCTATAGCGATATTAGGGGAAATCCAAAAAGAAAACGTTGAAAAGAGCTATATTCATTATAGAACGAAATCCTAAACTCTACCTTGGAATACCAGCAGCATCATTGTTTTTGATTGAGATGATAATTTCTAAATGCCAAATTGAAAAAAATAATGTTTATATGGCATTTAAAAAAATTAAACTAAACCTGCCTTATTCCGTCTTAGCAGATGACTTTTGTACGCCAGTAACAACAGTTTGTGTAACTATTCGAAACTGTTTGCCAAAGATGGCTCAATTTTTTGAGCAATTTATTCAGTGGGAATCTCTGTTGGAATTGCAAAAGTGTCTGAAATACCATTTCGTGCTAGATATAAAAAAGTACAATGCATTATAGATTGTTTTGAGATTTCAATTCAGAAACCTAGTGATGCAGTGTTACAAAGTCTATCATGATCAGAGTATAAAAAGGGAAATACCCTGAAATATTTAGTTGGTTGTACACCAGATGGCTTAATTTCGTTTTGCTTTGGAGGCCGTACCAGTTGTAGAAGAATCAGGATTCCTAGACCTGGTAGAGAATGGTGCTCATATAATGACAGACAGAGGTTTCAAACATATCGATGAATTACTTCTAACTAAAAATAATTTTCTAGTAAGGCCACCGTCTGTTTCGTCCAATGAAAAAAACACCAGATATCAACTTAAGACTGCCAAAAAAATTGCTAATTTGATAATCCATATTGAACGAGTTATCTCAAGAATACGAGAATTTGGCATTTTCAAAACCACACGCTTGTGTTAACCAAAATTTAGTAAAATATTTAGATGATATTGTTATTATAGCTTGTGGTGTTATTAATGTTCAAAGTTATTTAATAAAATAATAAACCTGTGCTGTACTGCACTAATAATGTATTTTATTAAAAAAATATATCAATCAAACGTATTTACAAAAAAGTAACATGAAATGCATCCAATATGCCGTATAAAAAGCAAGAAGTGTCCCCCCGCACAACAGCCCTCTAAAATGTTCTACCTGATAGCCTAATATAATAAACTAGATGTTATTCAAAAGCGTAATGCTTCTAATAATAAAAGAACTGCATTGGTGCGGGCAATCTTTTCGCGCACGTGCAAGTGACCGTTGCTAAGCAATGGTGCAGGTAGCGTGAGTTCGACGCGGCGAGGTCATTGAGATCGTACACGATACTTGACTCTTTCGCATCTGGTGTGGGTTATCTCGGGTCAGGCTTCAAAAATGTAACCAAATATTTCTAGTTCTTTATGTATTTAAAATTTCGACTCTTTGTACTAAATATGTTAAAAATCTATAAACAGTTAAAATCCTTTACCACTTATACCCAATGACAATAAAAATACAAAACCTGTCTTGAAAGTAGATTTTTCAGATTTTACATAACATAAAAGGTTATGTGTGTGTTGACTGTGTGTTTACAACAAATGTTGAATTGAGTTAAATCGGCTTTCATCCGCGTCAGATTGGAACCATTTTATGTTGTTAATATAAAACTACACATTTTAAACAACAACAAAATATAGAAAAGTAGTATTTTTGTGAAAAAAAAAATACAAATAAAACTGTGAGGTTAGGACGTTACAGGATTACTATAACTGCTCAAAAACATGTGTGTTGAAGGAGGAAAAAGGAAAGCGATTTGGCTTTCAGTGTGATTTTTGCAAGAGGACCATATGCAGCGAATGTACTGGTGCAATGGCCGGAGAAATAAGAGTTATTCCTAGTCCTTCTAGAGCTACACTTTATCCCTTCCCTGGCTGTAAAGAAACCATAAATAAGCTTCCAGAAATACAAGAAATAGTGCAAAAGTCACAAGTGGAACTAAAAAAAAACAAACAGCAGGGGGAGGAAACAGCTAAAAATCTGGCAAAATTAAAAAATGAGGTAGACTCTTTAAAAAAACCGATGGAAAGGAGGAAAAATGAAAATGAGGCTTTAAAGGAAGATATGGCAGATATAAGAAAAGAAATGAGTCAGGTTGAGAAAAAAATTCCTGCGGTGAGCTATGCTGATGCCTTAAAAAATCTAGAAAAAAAATGGAAATCATTAAAATGCCAGTAGAAAGTGGGGTTGAGATGGGAGTAGAACCAACTTTATTTGAGATGAGGGAAACAGAACGCCGAGCCAACAATATAATCTTTTTTGGTGTGGATGAGGCCAATGCAGAGGAGAAAGAGAGGGTGGATAAAGAAACTATAAGTAGAATGTACGTGGGACTTAATTTTAAAATACCGGAGACTGCCAAGGTGTATAGACTTGGAAAGGAGGCACCAAATAAAAAAGGCCAAAAAAGAAGTATTACCATCAAGACAGGAAGCATTGAAAACTCTCAAAAATAGAAAAACATTGGAGGAAAAATTTCCTGGAGTTTATATTAAAGGTGATCAAACCGAAAACCAACGGAAATACCTAAAGCACACTTTGGCAGAGCTGGAAAGCAAAAAGAGTGAAGGACAATCAAACCTGATAATAAAATACGTCAATGGCATTCCCAAAATACTAGAAAAACTTGCAAAAAAACTAAGTCTGGTTGAGATCGTTGAGATCTCATTTTGGTATAGCAACCTCAGTTCAGTGGTAAACAAAATTGATGAATGGAAGGCAAGGGTAATTGCAAAAAGCCCAACAATTGTCATGGTAGCAGAAACAGGGCTAAGGGATGGATTAGATGACAGCATCATAAATCTAGCAAGTTACAGCATCTTTAGAAGTGATCGGCCAAACCAAAAAAGAGGAGGCGGAGCATGTATTTTTGTTAAAGATGAAGTAGACGGGCATGAAGTGAGATGTAGTCTCTCTCAGAAATACTTAACAGATGTGCAAATAGATGCAGTTTGGTTAGATATACAAATAGCCAAAATCAAAGCCTTTGTAGCGTGCATCTATAGGCCAGGAACTACCACAGATGAGCAAGCCAACACCCAAATGGTCTCCACGATCAGAACAGCATTTACCACAAAAAACCCAACATTTATAATCGGAGATTTCATCTACCCTAACATAAATTGGGACAACCTCACAGTTTTCCACTAGATAAGAAAACTCAAGACCATGAATATGTACCAAGAATCAGGTGCAACTCAAATAATAACATTTCCAACTTGTTTCCGGAACAATCAGAGTTCTCTGCTAGATTTGTTTCTTTGCAGTGACACAAAGAGCGTCTATGAATTTAGATCAGAAGCTCCTATCGGCCGCAGCGATCATGTTATTATTAGTGCCAAAACACAGCTTAAACTTCCTCCAAAGCCAACTCATAAAGTCCAGAGAAGAAACTTCTACACTGCAGACTACAACAAAATGAATCACTTTGTCAGACAACAACCTGAAAGCTTAAATGTGTCTAAATATGAGAGCTTTGAGAGAACTTTGAAGAGTGCTGTACATGAACACATACCATTGAGGTCAGTATGAGTAAACCAACAGAAGCCATGGATAAACCAGAAAATATTCAGAGAAATTAACAAAAAAAGAAAGTTATGGGATAAATACAGAGGCAACAGAACAGAAGAAAATTACATTGTCTATACAATACAGAACAATGCTTTAAAACAGAAACTAGATGAGGCAAGAAAAAGATATGAGCATGGGTTAGTCAATGCTGACTCGCCCAAAAGAGTATTTAAATATATAAGCAGAAATCTGAATTCAAAAGTAACCACAATTACTCTGAAGGACCCCATAACAAATGAGCTTTTAGACAACAAAACCATGGCTGAAAAGTTTGCTGAACAGTTTGATCAGGCCTTCTCTCAGAAAAACCTTACTCTCCCTGTTTTGTCAGACCATACAGGGGTTGAACGCTCCTAATAATCTTCAATGAGGAAAAAGTCAAACAAGCCCTTAAGTGTTTGAAAAAAGACTCCAGTCCAGGCCCGGATGAGATACCTACACTTGTATTGCAGAATTGTAGTGAGTCAATTAGTTTGCGACTATCTGAAGCTATGCAGGAGTGTCTAACCCTTGGAAAAATTCCTCAGCAGTGGAAAAAATCGATAGTCACAAGCAACAAAACCATAGGCCTATTAGTTTGACATGCAATCCACTAAAATGCATGGAAAAGATTATTGTGGCAGAACTGACATCATTTTTCTTCGAAGAAAATCTCATACCACCCTCACAACATGGATTTCTCTCCAAACGTTCTACAACAACAAATTTGTTAGAATGTCTTCAAGACTGGACAGACAACTATAACAAATCCCAGCCCACAGACATAATATATCTAGATTATGAGAAGGCATTTGACAAAGTCCCGCATAGTCTACTTCTCGGTAAGTTGGAGCATTTTGGAGTGAGGGACCAACTCTTAACACTAATAGAAGACCTGGTGTATGAGAGATTTTATCAAGTGAGAGTAAATGGTGTGTTGTCAAGTGATCACCTTGTGAGTAGTGGAGTTGTGGAAGGTTCAGTCATGGGCCCAATGCTCTTTACATCATATTTGTTTGATCTTACGAATCTCATTGAAACTAATATGAAGAACTTTGCAGATGATAGGAAACTATACAAATCCGTTAGAGCATGTAGGGCAGCTAAGGGCTGACCTGAGGACTGTTGAGAAATGGTCTTCAGACTGGGGAATGAAGTTGAATGAATCCAAATGTACAGTCTTGAGAATTGGTCCGAACAATCCAAATGAAGAATATAAAGTGAACAATCAGATATTGACAACCGTAACAGAACAAAACGATCTGGGAGTCATGATAACCTCAGACTTAAAATGGGAAAACCACATTCTGAAGATGGCCAAAAAAGCCAATTAATTTTTATACCTCATTAAACAAGCATTTAAAGACCACTCAATAGAAATGATCGGCAAACTATACAAAAGTTATATTCGAACAAAGCTTGAGTATGCTTTCTCAGTTTGGAATCCATATTATGTCAAAGACATAGAGGTTTTAGAAAAAATGCAAAGAAGAGTTACAAAAATACCACCAGAGTTACGAGACCTTCCATACACAGAAAGATTGACAAGACTAAAACTAACAACTTTGAGGGAGAGAAGACATAGAGGAGACTTAATTGAAACATACAACATCACTAGTGACTACTATAATTGCAACATCAGACAGATCTTCATACAAAACCAAAACAATCTTCGTATGCACTCCAAGAAACTCGAAAAAGAAAAAGCAGCAAAACTTCCTAAAAAAACTTTATGAGCAACCGGGTTGTTTATTCATGGAATGCAGTGGAAGAACAGACAGTAGCAGCCCAAAGTGTCAACGCATTCAAGAATAGGCTAGACAGGGAACTTAAGAGTAATGCAGTTAAAATGATACACTACAGTGCATAAACGTTATACCTGCACAAACACAAAAGGGAAAAAACATACTTAAATGCAGCAATAGCTTCATCGGTTTTTACCGCCTGCTATTGGACAAATTACAGGCTTACACAAAAAGAACGACCACAACATATAGAGGTATCAGAAGTTTTTTGACATTTTGTCCTTACAAAATAAATTAATATGGTATTGTCGCCGTTGGTTATTGGAACACTGAATGATAATTTCTACACATATTGTTCACGTCTTTTTCAGCTTGCACTGCGTTTTCGTTTCTTTGGATGGCAATGAATTCTAATAATTATCCGCGTTAGACTCGTTTTTTAATAACTATCCTCTTAACTTAATTAACAGCATTTTAAAAAAAAAAACACAAATTATATAATTCTTCATATAGTAAATCTAACATAAAAAATTATAAAAAAAAAACATGTATCCTTGCCATTTATTGATGGACTATCTCAGCCATTACAAAAATGTTATAGACACTACAATATTGAGGTATGCCATAAATCGCATAATTTAACTGCTCAAAATTTCTCAAAACTAAGAACAAAAAGTCCCAAAAATAAGAAAAGTAACGTTATATATGCAATTCCCTGTAAAAAAACGCAATGACGTATACATTGGACCAAAGCAGTCACCATGATGACTAGAATAAAGGGACAATATATGCATGAATAGAATAAAGGGACAATATATGATCAGAAAAATCAAACTACTCTTAGGATCCATGAAGCACTCCATAACCAAAATTTTGATTTCGAGGGCTTAAAGGTCATAAAATCCGAGTCTAATGCGAAAAGGAGAAGATTATTAGTATCCATTGCCATACAAAAAAAAACGAAAACGTCGTAAATGATAAGAAAGGCGTGAACAGTATGTGTGAATTTACCATTCATTATTTTATTAACCAGCGGCGACAATACCATATTAATTTATTTTCTAAGAACAAAATGATAATTTTTTTTTGATAGGTCAATATGTTGTGGTCATTCTTTCTGTTATGTATATGTCTATAGGTGTAAACCATGCCGTATTGGCACAACATTTTATAACCGAAAAATCTGCTTTCAAGGCAGGTTTTGTATTTTTATTGTCACTATATATAAGTGGTTAAAGATTTTAACTATTTACATATGAGCACGAAAAAAATCTGCTGAGTTGCCAGTTTAGGAATAATCCCCTAACTTTTCTTTTCTAAACGGTTTTATTTTGTAACGAATTGAACAGTTGGGCGTCACTTAATAATGAAATACTAGCTCAGTCGCCAATTTGTAAGGATAAATTTAGTTGGACACTAATTTGTAGCTAAAGTTAATTTATTTAATTTAATTAACTATGAGATTCGTTTTTTCTGTAGGAGTGAGTTGTCTCTTTTATTAACTTTTATACTTTGGGCGCCAGAGTTCCTGAGACAATGCGAACTGAATATAAATACTTAAAGATCAATAACTATAAAGATAAGAATATCAGAAATTTGCCCTTATAATTCGTGTCTCACAGACCTCGATCTAGCGATAAATTAAACAAAGGAATTCAAATGACAATATATTATTTTCACAATTAAATTACAAATATGAGAATATGTGATGGTATCATGTAAGATGAGGATTATCAATACAATTAAATTACAAATATAATTGATGAAATTATTTGAAATATAAGTTTTGAATAAATTGACTTAGCAATGAGAATTAAAACTAATGTAAAAGATTTTAAAAAATGAATGAATGAGTAAAACGATAACAGTAGTCTTTACAATTGATTAATCTTCTGATTGGCTAATACTTAGCTTGTCCAACTATTCTGTAACCATGCGATCGTATCGGGACTTCTACTGGAGCCGCTTCTGCCTATTCCCAAGTTCAATTGAGTTGGGGTTATCTAAGACTTACAGGTTATCCTAGTGTCGGCTCCCTCTACAGGTCTGCTATAGCGACGTGGACGAACACCTGCTACTTGTCAAGCACGATGTTTTCTTCCGCCAACGCAGTTTACATGCAAAAGAATAATAACCTAGTTTTAGACCAATGTATATCGCTAATTAAAAAATTATTCAGGGAAATATCCTGTGGACCTCAGTTAGACTATTACACAGGAGGAAGTAATCAACAATTTGAAAATTTACTGGTTAAAGCAGGTATAATAAAAAACTTAAATTACAATTTTAAGTTGAGCAAAAATTATAAATAACTACTGTTACTCAAGATATTCTTTTTCTTTACTTTAAGATATGAAATTCAAAAGAAACTATGACTGAAATTTAAAATACAAAAGAAAATGATGGAACTACGTTCCAAACAATGGCTCTCGGCAAATCTTAATAAAAGATAACTTGAATTTAATGATAAATAGAAAAATAGAGGTACAACCTCTCTATAAACGAGTCTTATAACTCCAAATAAGTAATTTCTATTACTTTTTTATATATGGCCCTTGGCACATAACCGATAATTGAGCGCAATTACGCCTCAATCAATTAAAGATAAAGATAAGGCAATCACTATCTCGCATTGAGATAGAAATTTAGAACAGGTAAATTTACACATGCGAGCTTAACCTCTCAAAAATGCAAATTAATGTCGATACATCAGTGTTGAGACGCAACAGGACAAGTGCTAATAATTATATGCTTGATGTTACAAATAATTTGAAATTTTAATGAAATAAGCCTGAAAAGAAAATATATTAAAACTAACAATACCATGAGGGAAAATTCAGAGGAATTCTACTAAAATTTCAATTGACTATCTTTGCCGGAATATATAGAATCCACTCCGAGAATTCCGCAAATAATACTGTTCAATTTAAATGGAAATACGTAAAATAATGTGCGTGACCGCTAAACGATGAAATAATTACGTTCTCTGTAAATTTGGACTAAACCTCTATCATATTACATGAATTTGACTGATGAGAGACGAAATTATTCACCAATAAATCGGTATTGTTACCGAACGGTCACTACAAAAATTAAGATTATTGAAGATGTAAGTTAATTGAAAATGTAATATAAAAATGTTAAATTCTTGCTTTAGCCAAATACGATTAAGCGAATAAGAAACAATTATTAATTAAGTATTTAAAAAATGAAAAAATTAGTGAAGTATATGGTAAAATGAATAAAATATTTCAAGAATAAATATCAGCACTTACCCAGTCAAGCGTCGCCACAAAGATGAAACGACCTTGCTTTCAAAATTCAAGACGTTCTTTCGATGTTTTAATTGGATAATTTAGATCATGTGACTACTATAGGTCATGCGGTGTCAAACCAAAGAAATACACAATATATACTAAATATAGTAATCAATAGCAAATTAAATTCATAAATTGTAGGTATTAAATAGCGTACTACGCTCTCCAATTAGCAACTACATGAGATAAGCCCGTTCCCGAATAGATGTCACTACTCAATATAGTAATCTACAGTGAAACAAATCCGCAAATTGTAGGTATAAACCAGCGTACCTGTGCTTCTTAAATAATAAGTTGCACGAAATATACCCATTCACGAATAGATGTCACTGGCGATTCATATCCCAAACATCGAAAATCATCCGTAATTAAACTGAATTTAGTGGAGCGGAATAAGCTTATATTCCGTTACAATTTAGCTTGACCTGTTTGTTATTTATTTATTTGTTTGGGTCAAATCTTGTAGTTGAAATTTTACCCCCTTCCTGTTGACAGATTGATCTGATATTTGGCACAGACCTTTAGTTCTGATGACAATGCAATTTAACATATTCTGTGTTATTGTGAATCCAAGATGGCCGCCGTTACAAAATGGCGAATTACATATTTTTTCACAACCCCCTCAACATGGGTATCAAATGAAAGGGCTTGACTAGTAGAATACTGAACACTGTGAAAAATTTTAAGTCTAAGATGGTCGCCGATACAAAATGCCAGATTTCATATTTGCTTCAATATTTCCAATGTAGTTGAAATTGTACCCCCTTCCTGTTGACAGATTGATCTGATATTTGGTACACACCTTTAGTTCTGATGACAATACAATTTAATACATTCTGTGTTATTGTAAATCCAAGATGGCCGCCGCTAGAAAATGGCGGAATTACATATTTTTTCACAAATGAAAGGGCTTGACTAGTAGAATACTGTACACTGTAACAAATTTCAAATCTAAGATGGTCGCCGGCACAAAATGCCAGATTTCATATTAGCTTCAATATTTCCAATTTCATATTTGCTTCAATATGGGTATCAAATGAAAGGGCTTTATAAGTAGAACACAGTGCATGGCGGATCATAGTGTTTAGACAGGCTATACTTACATTAAAGTTGAAATCTAGGCTTCCACTGCCCACAAAATGCAAGGCAGCACTGTACACGCAGTTGTGTATTTAGGCTCGAAATTGTTTGAGGAAAGACAAGCATACGTGGCTCTGAGTCGAGTAAAGTCTTTGAAAGGATTATGTATTGAGGAGTTAGATTGCAACAAATTGTCAGGAAAGAAACCTTGTAATAATGAGGCACTACATGAACTAAATATAATGATAAAAATTAAGTAACGAAATAAAAACTAAAAACTTGAAAATAAAATAAGTAAAAAACAATTTTTAAGTTAAACGGTTTTATTGAAAATAATATAATACTAAAAGCTAAAAAATAATTCGTTAGGTCCTAGGTACTAGTCATCACACCACTCTCCTCATCAATCTAGGGCATTGATCAGACAAAAAAATAAAATCGTGGGGCGTAGCGTAACCTGAGTAAATATGTAACTATCATTTATAACGATATGAGCGGTTGACTATAGACTATAGAAATTTCACGCGCCCCAGGATTTTATTTTTTTGTCTGATCAATGCCCTAAGATTGATAAGGAGAGCGGTGTGATGACTAGTACCTAGGACCTAACGAATTATTTTTTAGCTTTTAGTAATATTATTTTCAATAAAACCGTTTAACTTAAAAATAGTTTTTTACTTATTTTATAAAGTTTTTTTCTAGATCCAAAAATAAGGAATGTAGGTGGGTGCTAAAACATATTATAGGAAAACCCTGTACACACACTGTGTTATTTTACCAAAAATTATAAATAAATATTTTGTCTTGGTTTTGCTTATATTTTCATTTTTAGCCTCATTGGTCCTTTCAGTCAGATACAAAGCGTCACAGCGTAGCTGGCACTTCCACGAGTGTCGGCAATGAGCCAATCCACATGACCTTGCAAGAGGTCAGGACTTATTTGCAGACCCTGTATTCAAGCAGTTCAGACTGCAGCGATGCTAAGGAAATAAACCGTAGGCAAAACAACTGTGGCAATGGGGCTTTTATGGTTGCTAATAATAATAACAACAATAAGTATCATTCAAGAGGCATTTCAAGTAATCAGGTAATATTTCTGCTAATTCGTTTATCTTCATGGGGGATCGTCTTAAATTTGCATGTTGAGAGCAGATATAGGTCATGTCTTTAATGGGCCGTGTAGGAGGGAGCTAATGCATCTTGCACATATATAATTTAAACTAGAACTTGTTATGTTCACGTTAATGTGGCTTCTATTCAAATGTCTTGCCACTGCACCCATGGAGATACAGTTTGATTTAGTTGGGCTAGTCTCGTGGACTATTTACATGACTTATGGTTATTAAATATGCGTAATTCTAAAGTATGCTGCAAATTAAATAAGATCCGGTATATTCACAATGATTTTCAGCCTGCAGAAATGGTCTAGCTTCCTTTTTTTAATTTTAGTAGAGCCTTATGTTTCACAGCAATTGATCTTCCAAAACGGGAAAAGCATTAAATTCGGTGAAACGTTTTCAAGGAACGAAATCTTTAAGAGCAATTTATTTAGATTTAAACAAAATTCTTTCACAAAGACAGTAATATTCAACATTTTTCCAGATTTTAAGCCGGCCTAAAAAGTCGACGTTTCTGATAAACATAAAGAACAAAAAAGTGAAGGACAGTTGCGATAATTCTAGAGCCCTGACGATATCACCGGTGAAAAAAGAAGGAAAGAAAAGGAAGATTTTCAACTTTAAGCAGGCCCTGTGCAATATATTTCGGTTTAGGAGGTTCTTGTCGGTCGAAGAAAAAACGGTAAGTGAAGTTTGAATCTTCAAAATTTTTACAGTCTGGTTAGAATATGACGAGTTATTTCAAATATTTATTTCTATAAATATAGTAGAATGTCTATACATTTCTTATGTGTAATTCCTTGAAAAAAATGTTGATAACACTTTTAATTTTCTTGTTCATGAATTCAGCTTGGCGAAGTTATGCCAAGCTACTACGGCAGTTTTCTGCTTGTGCGTGAAAGTACGATACACTGCAACTCCTTGTATAATCGTTAATTTAAAAGTTTCTGGCCACCCAATATGCTAGTAATAGGAAAACATGGCACCCAGTATGCTATTAAAACGAGATATGTCACGGTGGCAGCGAACTTATTTGGATAAAATGTAGTAATTTCGGAATACATGTATGAAACGTTCTTGAGTGAAGGTTGTGAGGCGCTTTTGTTCGGGTCAGCTTGCATTGCTATCAGACGGTTAATTTTAACCATTAGTTTGGTGATTACTCGGGCGCCACCCTTTAGAATAACGTGGTAAAGAACCCACAGTGCACCGGGCAGCTTGTTACAGTGGAGAAACGGCTGCCTTCGAAACTTTCTTGAAACTAGCAGGAAGTGAATCAGAAAGAAAACAAACCTAATACAGCACCTCTATAACTTGTATCACAAATCATGGTTTATTCAATGCCCTGATGAAACATATGCAAACTTAGCGAATTAAATAAAGAATTATCAGAGTATTATCGTGAGTGCCCTAATGAAACTGATGCTACTCCAAGCCACAGCTTAGTAGAATCAGCTAGGACACTCCGCTCGTGAGAACAGTTTGCGCCGATCCTTGCGCATGGCGCCATTATGGGGAAGATCACGGCACTAGCGTCGGTAGAGGCTATTTGTTCCTTAGATTTTGAAATAATTGAACATTGGCGTAGTTAAAAGTGTTGATACCGATTTCGTGTTTTTATAACTAGCTATATCATGAGTTTCCCAAAGATGGGACACGTTTGTGCCGCTAAATGTTGTATTAATAAAAAATATAATTGTGATAGCAGCTTCTTTCGATTTCCTAGTGATAAAAAGAGGTAAGTATCTAATCATAACTACGATATATGTAATATTTTCACGGCTTAGTACAAAGCTGTAATATTTTGTTGGGTCCACATTTCAACTTGAATATTCTTATTGTATATTATGGGCATGTCTGTGCAAAGCAATGAATGTTTTGTCATATCATGCCATCATTCTTTATGTCATCAACTTACTTCGTAATTATATACTGGTAATAGTTATTTGTATTTTTAGAGCGCAAAGTAACGGATTGCCGCCTGACAAAGAATATTACTGTAATCTTTCGAAAACGGCAATCATATTTTGCGCTCGAAAAACACATAGAACTATTTCTACAGCCCCATTTTTATAAATTAAATGCACATTTTTCTCTATACTTATTCTGAAATTTGCAAATGACTGTCAGTTTTGACATATTGTATTCGGGCTTCGGGCATAGTTAGAACAGGAGTGCCAGCAACAAACTGTAACAAACGCACGACTGTCATTTATTTATCTTCGGTTTCCATAACCATTCATAGCACACTCGACGGAAAAAGTGAGAATTTTCTCAAAGTATTTGCAGTAATAGTATATTGTGCAACAAGTGTTGAAGTGTAATTTATGTCACTCGCCTACGGCTCGTGCCATCAAACTTCACACTCGTGTGAAAAGTGATTTTTCACACGCGTTACATACTGTACTTTTTTCTACGACTGCAAATAATATTAATATTATACAATATTTATTAGATATAATATATCAAGCATCTTGTCTTTAAATTAAAATTGATAGTTTACAAAGACCATACAAACACTTCTACAGCAATTGTGTAACTAGTTAATGAGTAGGTATTGACATACCAGGGTTGGGACAACGCCCTACCCGAGGCGTCCTTTTAGGGTTTCGCCCTTAATTTTTGGAGTTATTCTTTTCATATCTTTGGAAAAAGGCGCCATTCATCGGCGGTCTCCTCTTATGGCTTTGCCTTCCCCCGGGGGACCCATTTTTGACATATTCGGAAAAGGGAGCATCCAGGGGTGAAGCCCTAAATTGGGACTCCTTGAGGCCCAAAGCCCTGAAATGGGGCCCCTGGTACAAGGCCCATTTTTCGCTCGCCCTCGGGGGGCGAAGCTTTTGAATGGGCCCTCCGGTGTGGGTCTCATATTTGACACATTTGGAAAAGAGGTTCCCCCCTGGGGCGAAGCCCTAAAATGGGGCCCCAGGGGGGGGGGGGGGTGGCGAAACGAATTTGGCCTATGGTACGGGAGTCCCATTTTTTACATTGGGCCTCCCGGAGGCGAAGCCCTAAAATTGGGCCCCAAGCCTTAAAAGGGGACCCCTGGTATGAGAGTCCCATTTTCTACAGTTTTGCAAGAAGGGGCTTCTGAGGGGGGGGTGAAGCCCTAAAATTAGGCCCCTTTTTTTACAGATCTGGGAATGGGACCTCTGAGGGCGAAGCTCTAAAACGGAGACGAAGCCCTTTAATCTAAATACCCGAATAAGCGTTTGAAAAGTACACTTTGCACACGTCGTATGCAAAGTATATTTTTCACACGATGTTTGAAATGTCCAGTTTTCAAGAGCAGTTGTTAGTGCGTTTTTGCCTATTTTCAGGGCAGTTTACAGTTCGCATGTACTATACTCTTAAAAATATTAACTTTAATTTTAAAAATATCAAACAAAAATAAATTAATCATATGGAGGAATCAATAAAATTATTATAGTGTATACCTTGAGACGGAAATAATAGTCAGTGACGTCAATCACCAGTTCGAAAACAGACCAACGTGAGCGGCTTAAAGTAATATTTAATATTTAACAATAAATCTGGTATGAAATGATCGCAAAATGCCGCTTATTCTAAATGCGGACACAGCGTTCCGGCACAAAGCGTGCACCGCTGCCAAATTCATTGTGACCCGTATACGCGCGTTACGCGGAGAATTTGAAGCAGCTGTATTTTAACAGAAGTTCGCGATCGACGGTCGTAAACGTACTGATATTTTGCGACCGTCGGGCGGAGGTCGCAACGTTGCAACAGTAAACGAGCATGTACCCTGTGAGAGATCTGTTGCATAGTCGCGCTTGTGGGTTTAGGTTATCGTTTTGTTTTAACATTGAAAATGTTTCTGTTTTCCTAAATAGGGCCTCAAATCGTGAAAAAGTGCATGCTACATTTGCCACACATAACGTCGTACGCGTGAGAGATCGTGTTAGCTTGTTTATTTAAACTTAAATTGATTGTAACGTATCGGAATCAGTTCTAATGACTAAAATAAATTGGAACTAACTGAAACTAACCGAAAGTGTATTGAACGACTATCCAAAACTAACCAAAAGCACCAAAACTAGCTAAAACTTATCGAAATAGATTTAAAATATTGAAGTAAGTTAAAACTAACCCAAATTAACCGAATTTTGGTGACTAACCAAAACTAACTAAAAACATTAAAATTGCTTATAACGTATCGGAACCGGTTCAAATTACTAAAATAAATTGGAACTAACTGGAAGTAACCGAAAGATGATTGAATGACTATCCAAAAATAACTAAAAGCACTAAAACGGGCTAAAACATATCGAAATAGATTTAAAAGATTGAAGTAAGTTAAAACTTACCCAAATTAACCGAATTTAGGTGACTAACCAAAACTAACCAAAAGCATTATAATAAAATTACTTATGACATATCGAAAGGTGATTGAATGTCTAATCAAAACTAACGAAAAGTAACTAAGAGCACCAAAACGGGTAAAGCATATCGAAATAGATTAAAAATATTGAAGTAAGTTTAAATTAACCCAAATTAACCGAATTTTGGCGACTAACTAAAACTAACCAAAACATTAAAATTGCTTATAACGTACCGGAACCGGTTCAAATGACTAAGATATATTAAAACTAACTGAACTTTACTGAGACTTGACTGAACGACTAACCAATAGTAGGTAACTAAAAGCATCAAAACGGGCTAAAACGCATCGAAATAGATTTAAAATAATGAAGTAAGTTAAAACTAACTTAAATTAACCGAATTTTGGTGACTAACCAAAAACCCTAAAATTGGTTATAGTGTAACGGAACTGGTCCAAATGATTAAAATAAATTAAAATTAACTGAAATTAACCAAAAGTTGATTGAACGACTAACCAAAATGGACCAAAAGTAACCAAATGCATCAAAAGGGGCTAAAACAAGTTGAAACTAACTAACGTTAACCAAAAACATCAAAATTGGATATGACGTATCGGATCCTGTACAAATGACTAAAATAAATTAAAACTATCTAAACTTAACCAAAAGATGTTGAACCAAAACTAATCGAGAGTAACAAAATGGGCTAAGACGTATCGGAACAGATTAAGAATAAAATAAGTAACTAACCCAAATTAACCGAATTTTTGCGACGACCTACATTATTAACCAAAAACGTTTAAATTGTTTTAACGTATCGGAACCGGTTCAAATTGCTCAAATAAATTGGAAGTTACTGAAAGTAACCGAAAATTGATTGAATAACCAACCAAAGCTAACCAAAAGTAGCTAAAAGCACCAAAACGGGCTAAAACGTATCGAAAGAATTAAAAATATTGAAGTTAGTTGAAACTAATTCAAATTAACCTTATTTTGGTGACTAACCAAAAACACTGAAATTGGTTATAACGTTTTGGAACCGGTTCAAATAACTAAAATAAATTAAAACTAACTGAAATTAGCCGAAAGTGAACGACTAACCAAAAGTAACCAAAAGCACCAAAATGGGCTAAATCATATATATAATCAGAACAGATTAAAAATATTAAGCTTATAAGGTGAAACGAACTTGAATTAACCGAATTTTGCCGACTAACTAAAATTAACCATAACGTATCGGAACCGGTTCAAATTACTAAAATAATTTAAAACTAACTAAAGCTAACCGAAAGCTGATTGAATGACTAACCAAAACAAATCACAAGTAACCAAAAGCACCAAAACGGGCTAAAATTAAAGTAAGTTAAAACTAATCAAAACGAACCGAATTTTTGCAGCTAACCAAAACTAACCAAAAAGGTTAAATTTGATTATAACGTATCGGAGTCAGTTGAAATGACTAAAAAAAATTGAGCGAGTCTCGTACTAGTCGAGACACTGATGTGTAAACATATCCTATAACGACATCGGTTGTAAAAAAACGGCAGCAGCACGTTGTGTTCCCGAGCGGTCACCCATCCAAATACTAACCCCGCCCGACGTTGCTTAACTTCATGATCGGACGAGAACTGGCATTTTTAACATGCCATGGCCATTGCTTGTACGTTTTAGCATGGTCATAAAATAAAAATTAGGTTTAATAACCAAGTTTAAAATAATAAAAAATCAACGCGAAAAGTGTCCTATGTTCTTTACTATACTCTTGAAAATATCTGTACCAAATTTCATGATGATCGGAACAGTTTATACGTGAAAGCTTAAGAAACAAACAGACAAACACATTCGCATCTGTAATATTAGTTAGTATTATTTTATAATACTTACTGGCAGCTTCGGAGTGGATGAATTCACTGCAGAAATTCGACACGATAATCTAATGCCATCAGGAATAACATCAATATATGGACACAGGTTATTTACCTAGTAATCGTGGGCCGACATCCTTAGATTTGGGAAAGTCAATAACCAAATTTTGCAAATTTTAGTAGAGGGCTATGACTCAATATTGTTTTAAACGTCTGGGCATCTGAATAAAACTTTTGACAGTTCGTTTAATTTAAAATAATAATATGCTCTTTTATCATCTAAAATCCGTTTAAAAACGATTTTAAATGACAAAATTGTATATAAACCCGAAAATTCGGACCTTTGTAGGACGATGGCCGTGGCTTCTGACGAATTTGTCGTGGATTTTGAAGCGAAAATTCATTTTAAATTCAACCGTCCATTAAAAATAAGCTGTGCTATGGATCCAAATACACTGCGAATATAATAATTTATAAATAATACTTTTTACTGTTCGGTTAATTTAAAATATGCTTTTTTATCATTAAAATCCATTTAAAATGATTTTAAATGGCAAAATTGTATATAATACCGCCCTAGCGGCTAGAATGGGTTTACACATTTTCGTCCCATTTGCCGAGATTTACCCTCATACTGCCGCGTAAGATGTTTACACATCAATAAGTTGGAACTAACGGAAAGTTGTTTGAACGACTAACCAAAAGTGACTAGAAATAGTCAAAACGAGCTAAACAGAGTCAGAACAGGTTAAAAATATTACAGTAACATTACGGCTAATTATATATTAATAGATTTTCCTATCTAAAAGTGAAAAGTAATTTTTTCGGTTTTCATATCTGCACATTTTTGATGTGTATACATCTTACGCGGCGGTATGAGGGTAAATCTCGGCAAATGGGACGGAAATGCGTAAACCGATTGTGACATTATAAGCCGTCGCATTGAGGAGCAAGCTAATCCAGGACGTCCGTGAAGGATTTTTATACAATTTTGCCATTTAAAATCGATATTTTAAACGGATCTTAGACGATAAAAAAGCATATTTTAAATTAAACGAACCGTCAAAAGTATTATTCAGATGTCCAGACGTTTAAAACATCTTATGCGGCGGGATGAGGGTAAATCTCGGCAAATGGGACGGAAATGTGTGATTCTAGCCGCTAGGACAGTACTTTATACAATTTTGCCATTTAAAATCGTTTTAAACGGATTTTAGACGATAAAAAAAGCATATTTAAAATGTAACGAACCGTCAAAAGTATTATTTTTATTATATTATATTCGCAGTGTATTTGGATCCATATCACAGCTTATTTTTAATGGACGGTTGAATTTAAATTGATTTTCGCTAAAAAGTCCGAATTTTCGGATTTTTATACAATTTTGCCATTTAAAATCGTTTTTAAACAGATTTTAGACGATAAAAAAGCATACTATTATTTTAAATTAAACGAACTGTCAAAAGTATTATTCAAATGTCCAGACGTAAAATTTGAAAAAACTGGTTATTGACTGTCCCAAATCAAAGGATGTCGGCTCAAGATTATAAGGTGAATATGCTACGTCCATATGTTGATATTATTCCTGGTGACATTAGATTTTCGTGTCGCATTTGTGCAGTGAATTAATCCGCTCCGAAGCTGCCAGTGCGTATTATTAAAGAATCCTAACTAATATTATAAATGCGAATATTTTTGATTTTATTCTATGAACAAGCTAAAATGTGCAGGTAACGGCCATAGCACGTTGAAAATGTCAGTTCTAGTTCGATCACTGAGGTTAAGCAACGTCGGGCGTGATTAGTACTTGGATGGGTTACTGCGTGGGAACATAACTTGCTGTTGTCATTTTTTTTACAACCGATGTCTTTATAGGATATTTTAATTTTTCTTTATTTATTTTTGTTTCATTATGAAAATGTTTAATATTATTGCTAAAAATGCATTTCTTTAATTATATACCTATATTATAAACACTCGTGTGTTTGTATTTTTACTTTTTTAAACTCTGCTTTTGGAAACTATATGAATTTCAACGCAAATCACATTTTTGCGTTTTTATTCATCATTTTCAATGTCTCCCCGGTTGCATCTTTGCGAAGAACTGTGAATTTTTGTATTGTTTGTTCAAAATATTAATTTGTAAAATGGAACAGGGCGAAGCTTCGACAAGTCTTGTCCCCCCCCCCTGCAAAACTAGTGAAAAAACATTTAACTGTGGGCGAACATGCATTGGTAAAAACCGTAACAACGAAGTTATTGATAACGTTGCAGCTGATAATTGGCAGAAGTGTATCGAACATGTCATAAAACTAAAAATGTGGGATTTGGATACTACGGTCAAAGTTTTAGTTGAACCTCTTATTATCAATATTGGTTCCGAAAGTAGTGATAGTAATGATTCTGAATCAAATTCTGATCAAACCTCCGATAACGAGTAGTAAACGTAAAATTTTATTGATTTTTGATGTAAACTTTCGATGCAACTTTCAATATGGTATTTTATGATAAGAAAAACCCCTTATCATCCATGACTCTTTTTTTCCTAGCCTTAATGAATACATAGTACTATTTGTTTGTAGTACAATTTTTGTTGCTTATTACTATACGTAGGAATAATTTGGAATATACGTTTTTTTTTGCATATTTGAATGTCATGTGCATAAACTTTTTTTTTTAAGTGGATATTTGCTTAAGTCTACTTATTACTATTTCATCATATAGTTATTATAACATAATAATTTACAAAGCAATTGTATCCGCCACTGGAATTTCCTTCTCTCTTCCCTTACCCCTCGTGGGGTGCCTTAAAACTAAAAATGAGTCACTGACTATTATTTCCGCCTTGAACTATAGGTGCTTTTAGTCACAAACTGTTTTGATGTCAATTTATTTTCGCTTCGCCCTCAAAATAGTATATCTATTAATAAGAAATAAATAATAAAATTGTAAAATATTCAAAATACCCATGTTATCATTGTCTTTTTCACTGATTCCGTTCAAATGTATGTATTTTAGTATTTATTTTAATTTAATTACCTAATGTTTATTTGTGGTTTGACCATATTTTATGTTTGTTTTATTTTTCGACTTGTGAAATTACACCATGTATAACTCTTCTTAAATAAATTGTGTCTTTGTATTGTTCCAATATGTTTATTAATTTATTTTTCCTTCATGAAAACGATAATCACTAATAATCGGCATAGCACCTAGCACCCGAGTTTAACCAATAACCTGAAGATACGGTACTGTAATTTAAAAATAAAATATCCTTAATACGGCGCTGGATTCTCTCCCCGGTGCGAGAGCGACAGCGCGAGTTTGGCCTATCTTGCATCTTTTTCTGTTCCGGGCCAATACTTCAAAGGTGCCGGCCGAGAGACTTCCAGCTGATTGTTGTACTAAGCTGTGTCCAAACTATCAAAACTTAACTAAAGTATCGACTAAAGAATGACCAAATAAAGTATTACCAGGGGGGTATGCGTCAGATGGCGGATCTAGAATACAGTCAACGCCGCGGTATCAAACGGTAAGAAACGGTTTTGCAACGACGAAGCTACTTTGATCATGGTCTAAGCGAGTCCAAGCTCCAGGATGTCGCCTTCCAAACGGTCCAACAACGATACAAAATAGCTCCTCCTTAGTGCTGAAATATACATTGCGTTTTAGCGGGAGCGTTTTAACGGGTCCTGTTTGGCAACATGTTACCGCCACGTCCTGTCGCTGCGTCTTGACCGCATATGTGTAGACTGTTCTATTTAAAATTAAAGGTTGTCCTCATCCCGCCAAACAGGACCCGTTAAAACGCTCCCGATAAAATGCAATGTATGTTTCAGCACTTACATGGTACTAACGGTTATGGATACACGCGGCCTGATGTGTAGCAGGTTTGCGGAAACGAAGGGGATAAGGATTGAACGATAACGGTATTATAGGATGATAACGATACAAACAGTGGCGGCTCGTGAGGTTTTAAATAGGTAGTGCGCAATTTATGTAGGTTTTTATCATATGCATAGGGGGATGCCCGCTTAAGGCGCCGCCGGAGGCTTACCCGCCGAAGGCGGAAAGTTGGGGGGTGCCACGCCCATTTTTTACCCAAAACTCGTTAAAATCGTTTAAAAAACATGAATTCGGCGCCCTCTTGAATGGTAATTGTTGCGCACTAAAAGAAATTATTAAGTAGGTACTTATCGATTCCAGAAGAGTAAAGCATTAAAACAGTTTTATTGTAACTACAAATCAATAGAGTTCAAAAAAAAATCAGGAGAAGTTCGAAAACGTTAAAAATATATCGGTTTGATGGCAAAAAAGTGTTATTGTACATCTTTTTGTCGATGGTTAGCCCTTCGACTTTGCCGTTTCCTAGCTTTAAAGTGAAATTCCATTCGCCACAAGATTTCGGGGGTTAAAATGTCTGGTGAAAGACCGACCATCCTTTTTCTTGGCACATGTTTGGTCTAATTTTAAAACCGGCATCGGTCGCTACTAGCCATGACAGTAGAATAATAGTATATAAATAGAAATATAAAACACTAAACAATATTACGTACACTAAACTCACGAGTTTATATGCAGCTATTTAACAAGCGTCAACGAACCGAACAAAACAAAAATAAATTCACGGCTCGTCTGGAGTATAATACAGAATAATACTTACAATAGTAGTATGTATTGTAATATTCGCTCTAAAAAACGATTTACCTCCCACTTTTTCCACACAAGCTGAATTTTTCAGGACCTGTTGCATCAGCCGTAGCTTGAAGGCGAAGAGGCTGCCCATGACGTCTCTCATTGTTTATTGTAATACCTTTGTTAGTTTATAAGCAAAAAATATGGGATTCACTCTATTACCTTGTCAAGACATAAGCGAAACTTTTATAAAGAATATATTTTTTTCATTTAGGCCTTCCCTTTTTGTTAATTGAGTGTTATATTTAAAAATAACTATTTTTAAATTAAATTTTTGCACGGTTGAAACCGAGATATTTACATTTAAAGTTTTTTCCGGCCATATGGGCTAATGCAAATGATTTTTTTTTGAATAATTATCAAAAAACACTTCCTACAAAGACCTTATTGTGCATTGGACCAACAAATAAGTATTGTTTCCTCTATACGATGGTACCAAAATCTCGATTTTTGATGATAGTGTCCTTTTGTGGAGTCTAATTTTGTATTACCTCCGGAATAAGGGTTATCTTATCATGTACTTTCATCCCTGAAAAAATCAGCTTGTGACACCATACTATATACGCAAGAATTGCAAATTATCACTAAATTAAGCTACAAAGTGCGGATCTAAATAGCGCACGGATGAGCCTTGACTTCTCGTGATTTTACGAACATTCCCGACCGTTTTGCATGACGAAAATGCATTTAACAAGAGCGCCGAACACTAGCGCACGGCAGATTTAGAGTAGTTGTGGTTACGGACGGAGGCCGCCGTTGGACGCTCTGCGTTTTGATCGTCGCCGTCGTGCCTCGATTTCGCTCTTATAAATAATGTATTCTGCGGCCAGTGGAGATTCAAAAATATGTAAATTCGCAAATTATAGTTAGTTTATGTTAAATTGTATGTAGGGAAGATTTTATTTTTCCGTTTACTTTCGCAGGCAGTGCGCGCGCACGGGCGCACTTATTGAGAAGCCGCCGCTGGATACAAAGGATGCGGTGCGACAATAGTAAATGACTGACGAGGCTTCCTGCACGGATGAAATGCAAATCCCGTAATGCACGTGCGCGAATACGTCACAGCTTTTCGGTCGTGCTTCGCTACTACGATTTTACGCCTTCATCGTGGCGGTAATTAAGGCATGGAAAGATGGTATGTAGGTTATGTGTGAAATAGAGCTTGTAAAGATGGAGCCGGTCGGACTGAAAACACATACCGGCTTATAGCATAAAGAGAGAGAGAGAGAGAGAAAGAGAGAGAGAGAAGTTGAGAGGCTGATGGGATCAAAAACACACACTAGCCTAGTGTAGTAGTAGAGAGAAAGATAGAGTAAAGTGTAAAGATAGAGCCGGTCGGGCTGAAAACACATACCGGTTTATAGTATAAAGAGAGAGAAATGATGAAGGATGCTTGGACTGGAAACACATAACAGCCAGTGGAAGAGAGAGTGTTGCCTACATTACCCATGCCGTAGCAGCGAAGGGACAAGACAGGCAGCGGTTAGTGGCTGTCGTCATGGTGGCGGCGCTCTGCAGGAAGCGACGTGGGTCCGGTCTCAGCTGGGCGGTAGTGGCGGCGGTCCTCGGTGAAGTGGTCTGGTCGGCTTGGCTGCGACTTCGAGAACCCGGGTGGATTCTGTTGGTTCAACGCGATGCGGCCCAGTTTTGTTAAATCGGCGCGTGGTGGGGATCGCGTCACGGGCGGCCGTTAGGTGGGGACTTCGCACGCACGATTCACGGCAAGTGACACGGCGTTCTACCGGTACCGCGCAAGCACTGGAAAGTGCAAAAACCGGTTTCCCGACTTTCCGCGACGGAATATTTTATAGACCTGGATTCAGAGTATTTAAATTAGATTTAACGAAAAAAAATGACGTCACTAGCCCGTAAAATAAGAAAGTTTAAACCGAGAGTGCATACCATGCCCTAAAAATAAAGTAACTTCGTTACAAGGTCACACCATTTAAATAGGTTTGGCAATATTTAAATATACAAAGTAGGCGTTGTTAGATCCCTCTTCTTCTTCAGCCCGTGTTCGTCCGCTCCTGAACATATTTCTTTTTCAATAATTTGCTTGTCTACCTGTCTAGAGCAATTTAAAGGCAGTTTCTCCTTGCTATTTTTTAGATATCAGGTTTTGAGGCTTTTCTGCGTTTCTTTTTGTATATGGGCGCCACTATATTATTAGGTTTATACATCTGGATGTGCTTATCTTTTTTCACAACATTCGTTAACCTTATTCCTTTTCCACTATTTGATAGTTAAGCTGTAGGTGGTCATAACAGTCACTTATACAATGAACATTAGGTCGGATCGAAAAAAACTTTTTTTTGAATTTGATAATGGCCCGGGTGGCAAAAGTTGCCATTCATAAAAGTAAGTTTTTTTGGCAAAAAATTTTTTTTTTAAATCCACCCCTTCAGGTGCCCCAACCCCCTCAATAAATTTTTTTTTTTTTTTAAAAACCAAGACGGCCCTATGTGTAAACTCTTCTTGAATGTTTAAAAAGTGTGTGTTCAAAAATTGGAATCTCTCGGAACATTTTTGGAGGTGCCCCAAAGAGCTAACAGAAAAAGATGAAATCCTATTTCATGTAGATAATACACTTTTAGCTGAAATCTAAACAAATTAGCGAAATAATAGATTTATTGACGGTAGTACGACATGTTACATATCTATAAGGTAGAAACAAGTCAAAAAATCCGAACAAAAATATTAAAAGTAAGTCTAGGAACAATAATATAGGTAAGAAAAATAAAACTAGAAATTCAACAAAACTGAAGCTGTCAAAACATATTGAGCTTAAAAGGAACGTGCACCGATATACAAAAAATATGTGATTATTAACAAATATTTAACTTAAAACGTATATTATTATTAAAAGAAACAAAAAGTTATTTTATTCTGACTTAGAATTAAATGATTTCATAAGCTTCCTAGACTCCATTCGAGATTTTATGAAACCATCTCGTTTTTCCTCTCCACAAACTTTAGATGATGCCTCTGTAACTAAATGTACACATCTTTCAGTGGCCTGAGTGTGACAGGGGAACTTGGGCAAGACGTGCTTTAATATTGGTGGTTCTGACCTATCTGTTTTATACCAATAAATCATTTCTGTATAATCCTCCGCCTGCATGTTCAAAGGAGGTACGCGAAACTGCCTGACAGATGTTGAATTTATGTTCTCTTTTCTAGAAGCAATTATTCTGCGGCATGCTAACTTGCGGATGTGATCTCTGTTATCTGCCAGCATCGCTAGAAGCACGTTCTCTGAGTGGCCAAAGAAGCCATTCCTCTGTATAACCACATCTACTATCTCCCTTAAATCAGTCGGCATATATCTTGAATATGCAATCAATCTCCACAAATGTCGTGGACCTTCAGTACACAATGGCTTACATTTGATATTGAACCATAATGGACCATATACTTTCATGATAAATGTAGCTAAGTGTACCAGATTTTCCGTGGGATGCTCCGATGCGACATATAACCGAAGGATTCTACTCGCCGTTGTCACCCATCTTGAATGTACGACTGGTCCTGGTTTAATCCTCGCAAGGTCTTCGCTGCATTCTCCAGATGATACTGCATGCAACATATCATACAAATATTGTTGATCAGTACTTAAAATATTTCTATCTAAATCAGGAATGGTGTTACTCCCAATTTGCGCGAATTTGACTAGAGGGAGCGTTTCACAAGCTTGTATTGATTTTCCAATGACACCAGAGAAAGCTTTCGGACCTTGAGTAACACCATCAAGTTTGATTAAAAGGTGGCGTAAGGGAAGTTCATTTAGATGTAGCATGCAAATGAACCATTGAAGAGGGCGATTTAGGGCAATTTCTAGGAGTCTTATTATTCCTGCGTGTGTTCCTGTGTTGACATTAGTGCCATCACATCCAACTGCTATTAACGATTCAATCGATACTTCTTTTCTATTAAAGAAATCCAATATGGCATCTTTGATGACGACAGCTGATCCAGACGATACAGCTAAATGGCTGAGGTAAATGGAACCTGGCTCTTTTACCAAGGATATATGCTCCTCTGTGATGGTACTACAATAATACTTATTGTCCTTCTTAATTTGTGTCAGGGATTTATCCTTCCGTCCATCAAAATATAACGCTTTTACTACCTCCATGTTCTTATTTTGCAATTCTTTCCTGTGCTTTTCCCTTTCCCGACGAACTTTATTTCGATCTATTATTTTAGAAGTGTCCTGTTCACTAATGATGCCCAAATCCTGTAACAGAGCGGAAGAAAGTGATGCAGCGCTTCTGTCTGAAACACCGTAACAATCGCACTCCCTAGCAAAAGTTGTGAGATTTACCCTCATTTGCCATTTTGAAACATCTTCAGTTGTGGAAGAACAAGAGGGCTGGGGATCAGAGTCCGGCAACTTTCCAGGATGATTCCTAGTCTCATTTCCAGAGTCTCCTGGCCCAGATGCAGTATCTTTAGACTTTAATTTTGGGCGTTTTTCAAATCGTTCTTCAGGTTCTTGGGATCGTTCCATCTTTCTTTGGTTTCTTTTTGCTATTTTCCTGGAGGATGCTACATCAATTGATCCTATGACTAGGTTTCTGGTAGTTCGCTGATCTATTACAAATTCCCTTCCTTGTGCTGGAATTTTCTTCACTTTTGAACAATGGCAATCGTTGAGGTCTTTACATTTACAACTAGCAATATCAAAGAGAGTTCCCTCCCAGCTAAGTTTTAAATCTCTGAGCTTCTTTGTGTAGCTTTCAGATTGCTGTCTGCCCTTATATGGTTTGAGTAAACTCCTATAGTCAGTATTCAATTTTTTTATTTTCCCAGTAACTTTTTTAAATGTAATTGTTGGAACCGATGACTTCTTCCAGATGTCCACTACGGTGTTTGCAGTTTCTGTTGCTATTATTGAAGCTGGTGGATCTTTGCCTGCCATGATGAATTTTTTCTCATTCCTGACAAACAAGTAGTGTCGAATTATATCCGCATTCGTGGGAAGTCTTAGCTGGGACATCTCGGCAAGGGTTTCAAAGATAGGAGAAAGAGTGGTTTTCCTGGTAGGAGTTTTTGCGCCCATTTTACTTTATTTGGTATCTGAAACAAAAGAAACAATAGTTATTATAACATTTTTAGCTACAGAAATTTAATTAACTTGAATAAAACGCAATAACGTGAAAAGTAACCAAAATATATTTGTAAGTCAGAATATATGAAAACACATTTACCTGGGGCACCTCCAAAAATATTCCGAGAGCCTCCTATTTTTGAATACACACTTTCTAAACATTCAAGAAGAGTTTACACATAGGGCCGTATCGGATTTTTTTCCAAAAAAAAAATTTTTTTTTGAGGGAGTTGGGGCACCTGAAGGGAATGATTTAAAAAAAAATTTTTTTGGCAAAAAAGATTACTTTTATGAATGGCAACTTTTGCCAACCGGGCCATTATCGAATTCAAAAAAAAGTTTTTTTCGATCCGACCTAATGAACATATGAAGCAAAACTGAAATTTTAATATAGCTTGTAATTTAAATTGAACTTATACAACTGACCATAACAAATATTGACGAATGTGCTATTAGAGGTCTCTGGTATGGCGTTCCATGACTAAACGGTGTCTAAACCATTAAATATACAATATTTCTGTCAACCTGAAGGAATGTAAGGTTGCCTAAAATTATAGTTTTCGGTTGATATAATAATATCATAATTTATATTTATTGGATGTGGGTTCACATGCTTTAACAGTGATTGATAAAACTAAAAGAGTTGCAGATCTTTTAGTGGAGCATGTTCGACGTTGCTAATCTATCTGGACGTAGACATTTGTATTTATCACTGACCCTCGCCAGGTACTCCGAAATGAGCGACTTTGGGCCTCTGCTTTTTTCTTGCTCTATGCAAATAGCCTTGCAGACGAGTTTTACTCTAAATTAATTTTGTCCATATGCTGATGACACATCAGTACTGCTAGATGTACCGAGTATTTTGCCCATTCGTTCCTCTCTAGAAGGACGTCATAGGCATGGTAATAGTTAGTTTTGGTAGGCCATCTAATGGTAGACCCAACACAGTGTCCCGCTCATTACCGTTTTTCAGCTTGTTGGGCATCATGATGATCGCCTGTGGATTGTTGATCACCGCCAATCTATACGTAGCCCTTCTTGCCTCCCTCTCCAGTACTATTTGGAGAGGTTGTAGATTTATAACACTCGAGCGCTGCCGTTGGTTTAGTGCCGAAGGCGGCACTAATTGCCAAACACGCTTGTCTTTGTAAGGTGGATAATTTGATTCTCGCGGAGCTCTGTAAGCTTTTAGAGTACCAAGCTACTGCTCCCTATGTTATCATTGGTCTTATGTACCGCAATATAGCCAATGTATTTGTTTGTGATGTATGTCTCATGTTTTGCCACAAATACGTCTGTAGGTCCATAGTGACAGTTTCGCTTTTGCGGCAATTTTATCCATATGCGCATTAGAGTTAAGTGTTTTATATAGGGTAATTCTGAGATAGTTCACTGTATTCGCAAATGGGATAGTTTCTCCTTTGAGTGAAGGTGGTCTTAGGTTTTCCACTGTATTCGCAAATGGGATAGTTTCTCCTTTGAGTGAAGGTGGTCTTAGGTTTTCCAGCCTTTTCTTCCTTGTGAACGGTAATATACCTGTTTTGTGTGGGTTAGCAGATAGTTGTTCCCTTTCACACGTCATAGACCACGGTTAGCACCTCTTGATAGTTCTTTGCGAGTTGCTTCTTATAATTATTACTAGATCATCCGCGTATAGCTGCACCTCCACATCCCACAGCGAGAGGACCGCTAGTAGATCATCCATCAGTAGATACCACGAAGGGGTGGCAAAACCCCACCCTGCCGACATCCCCCTACAGCCCTTAATCTGTAGCCCTCCCCCTGTAGGGTTGTTATGGCTGCCCTGCAATTTAGCATACTCCCGATCCAGTTCCTTATCTTGACAAAACTAACAGAGTTGCAGATCTTTTAGTGGAGCATGTTCGACGTTGCTAATCTATCTGGACGTAGACATTTGTATTTATCACTGGGTCAACCCCTCTTTCATCTAATACCAACTTGTAAATATAAACACATATATGCATAATCATCTGATGTTAAAGTTAAACTATTTATTTTCTACTTACTCTGCATTCAAGCACACACTATACACCATAAGGTATTATTCACTTTGGGTATAGGGTATGTATAGGTTAATAGTTTTATAAATATAAAATAAACTATATATGTCACATTTTATTAAATGTTGGCAATGACAAAAATAACTAAAAAAATACCAAATTTTGCGATGCAAGGAGTTTGGTAATGCATTATTGAATGTTCCTTCAATATCTAAGAACACACCCACCGCGATACTCCTGTTGTCTAACGCTTGTGTTATGTTCCCGACAGCTAGTTTTATAGATTTGCCGGTATGATACGCATATTGGTGAGCATTTGGTGGATACTTACCAAGTGCACCCGTTCTAATGTGTACGTCCAATAATCTGTATGTTAGATGTGATGAAAAGTCAAAACCAGTGATTGAAAGTAATAAATTCTTTCCTCGTTGTTAGACTGCGCAACATCTTATTTCTGGATGACATTAGTTTGGGTTTGTTTAGCTAAATGCAGTCCATACATTCGTTTTTTTTTTTAGGGAAGTTCTACTGCCCCTGGGCATTTTGAGCACAAAAACATGCCATCGGGCATTTTCGCAATTTTCACCCACGAACAAAAACAAACCCAATAGAAATGTGTTATTCAGAGAGTATGCCAAGTGTGACAAGAAACAGGTGGAATTATTTCACATTTGGATCCATGACGTCACTTGTGTTCCCGATTCCATACGATGCGACGGGACGTTGGCCGAATGTATAGAATTGCAGGTCTAGTGGTGCAGTGGTCAGAACATGTGCTTGTGGTGCAGGCGGCCCGGGTTTGATTACCGTCGGTGGCAAGACGTGTTCTTCTCGCTCTTCCTTGATACTTACTCCCCTGCTAAAGGGAGGTCTATGTTTTTCGCGCATGACTCATGAGTATGTAACTTAACGGCTTAACCGATTTTAATGTTCGAGGTCTCGTCGAAGATTAGCTTCGCACGTGTTATTGTAGTCTACATAAAAATAAAATAATGGTGTAACGTATTGTGTTCCTGATTTTATGGAAACGTAATAGTATACCGGCTATGATAATTTAGGCATGGGTTTATCCTATTTGTTGGAAATATTTATTTATATGGGCGCCAGACATTCCTTAACTCTCAAAGTAACTGTCAAGTAGTACCAATAAAAGCTTAAAAGAACTGACAAAAATTACTTGATAGACGTTGAGAATCGCGGAATCTCGTTTCTTCCAGGAAATGAAAGATATTCTTAAAAACAAATTTATAATAATTTATTAAAATAAATAGAATTGAACTGAAACAATTTAAAATAGTACTTGCAGAATTGACAAAAAATCAGTTGAAATGTCAATAATTAAAATTAGTTATAAATTAAATATTCTGGTCTTTACAAATTTCTTAAGATTGGCAAACAAAATACTTAGCTACGTCTAGACGTTTGACCCTGGTTGGACACGAGTGTCTTCACCTCTTATTCCTCTAAATATTCCTGGTTGTTACTAGGCCTTTATAGGTGAGGATAATACCAGAGGACTTATGGACTTTGTCTTATGGCTGCTGGTCAGTCTCAACTTTGCAAAACAGTATTCTCGCTTGACTCTTGACAATCAATGCGAGCTCTTCGGCCAATCTCCGGTAGTATATGTAAACAGAAAAAAATTGGTTTTAGACCAGAATGTTGGTTGATATCAAAAGCGTATAAAAAAAAGAAAATGAATGTTCACAGAATTGAAATGAACAGCGATTTAAACAAAGTCAGCAAAATGTTCTAAACTCTATTACTTAAGAATTAAATCTATGAGCAAAAATACAAGAATCATAAATAATTCTGATACTCAAGTTTACTCAGGATAAAATGATTAAACTTGACTTAAGTACACTTTTAATTAAGTGCAAAAAAAATGAAAGGTCCATAAAAAGTTTGATTGAATAGAAAAGTTCCAAAAATGAGCAAAATACTAATCAAAAAAATTGAGGGGAAGATATGATTTTTTCAAAATTGTGGATTTGTAGCTATGCAAATCCCACAAGTCAAATTCATGCGTTAACAAAACTGTAAAATTAAAAGTTACAATATTAAACCGATCGACATTTGCCAAAATATCAATCGTTCTCAAAAATCCCGCCCAGGTGAGCATTAAGTGCCACAAGAAAGGTAAACAAAGCATATTAAGTTAAAATTTTGGCAAGGACCTAATTACAAGAGAAAAAGTAATAATTTACCGTCTGCTGTCAGCAGAGAAGAAAAGTAAAAATCCAAGGTGAGCCCTTCAAAAATTCAATATTATATTTCATAAACTAGAAATAACAAAAGATAACTCACCTTAAATTTCAGAAAGTTGGGTTATCCGATTCCTTTACCGGCAGCAAACTGTAGGTTTATTGGTGTTAACAATCCGTCTGTTAAGAAATTTGGAAAGGGCCTATAAGTCACTGGATGACCTCAGAAAATGTCGGATTGGTACCAGAAATTTGCTAAAAACATAAAAACCCAACAGAAACTGGTAATGAAATGATGTTATAATTAAGAATTCTCCCTGCCAATCTCCAACTGCGAAGTTAAATTATTCTGTAAAAGTTAACAAAATTCACGAAAAATATATCGAATTATATTCGATAAAGGTCCTAATAAGATCACATACTCAACAACATTTCCAAGAAATGCCGAGATGGTCACGATGAAAAGAGAATACAAATAACAAATTTATATATTAGAAATCTACATCAGATATCTAATTAGAAATGTTGTTGATCAGATCACGGTTTTAAAACCTCTTTATATTCCGAAAATTGTCCTAACACATTCAGAAAAATAAATTCGATAAAATTAAAAACTGTGCAAAAAATCACACGTAGCAAAAATGGCTTGTGCTCACCTCGAAGTTAGATTCAAGACAAAAGCTGGCCGTTCGATTTCAATACCTGTTCGAACCGCGCCGATCTAGGAGGGAGACGACCATTGATTTGTATAGGAGTGGATAAGCAATAACTAGACCAAACATGGCAAATTTACGACCGCGAAATGTAAACAAAACGATTCTTATTTTGCCTTGCGCATTAGAGAATTAGTGGGCGCCATCTGTTGCAGTGTGAAGGTCATTAGGCAGGCCCGGACTCCAAAATTTGAACTCGTACTCGTGTGGTTATGAACGAAAGTAATTATTTCACCAAATATTCGATAGAGTAGTCATGCCGATTGTGAAATGGGCCAGTTAGCATAGTGAAACAAACAATAAGGTATAAATAAGTAATACTATTATACTTACTTGAAATAGGAAATCCCGGGTATTTTGCCTCTACTGCTACAAAACACAACCATACACTTTCGGGATTCTATTTTGGTAGCATCGCCCATTGTTTATGTCCGTATTGTTCAATTAAAACGAAAATCAAAATAGGGTACGCGCAAAGCACAAACGTGAACCACTAAACTAAAACTAATTAAGCAACTACAAACACTAGGCCCAAAGAAAGTCAATAAAAAGTAAAGTATTCGAATTATCAGCACAAAACGAAAACACGTCAAAGACAAAAGCCAAGTTCGATCCTGATCGACGCCTGCTGAGATGGCAAGTATTTTAGTGCGCATGACGAAACGGGATCTTCTTTGTTTACGTTTTTCGATTTTGCGTCGATTTTGTCATGCGCAGAAACCCGTTTTTTCGCCCATAGGTTGCCACTTTTGAATACTGCAACAGGCGGCTATTGCTTATCCATTCCTATACAAATCAATGGAGACGACTCATAAATATTAGAATTATTATCGCCCTCTATTACCAATGGCTGGTATAATAAAAATATTGTTATAGAAAACGATGTAGATATACTACCCGTACAGTTTTAATGGTAGCACCACCTATGTATAAACGATTTCAACTTTTATTGAAACCCTATCCGATTGCAGAAATTAGCCGTATGTAGAAATTTGCATAAAAATCACTTTGTTAGAAAGAAATCTTAAAATATGAAAAAAGATGTAACGAAGTAGTTATTATTTCGTTATAATGGAACTCCAAACATCCCATTACCCCATAAGTATTTATCTATACTCTGCACCCACGACGGCGTTTTTGAAAATACCGCCAACTGTCCAGTGACGTCATGGATCCAAATGTGAAATAATTTCACAGATGTTTCACTACGGCGATCCACTCGTCACAGATTCACCTCTTATCAGAAAGGGTTAGTTTGGGTTAAGCTTGTAGGATGTTATACGCCAATTTTAAACAAATCCAGAGGGTAGAAAATAGAAACATTCAGAAGGTTGCTTTTGAACAGTGTTTTTACTGTTTTAAATGTGCTGTTTTTCTCTACTTTTTTCAGATGAAACATACAACTAGATGCTGTAATATGTTTTAAGGGAAATATGTCTTAAATGTAATATGTTTTAAGGAAAATATGTCTTAAAGCATTTTTAATGATTTAAATTCTTTTTAAATGTGCGTCAGTGGCATCGCCTTTTCCTAACGTTGCTTTTATCATATGACAATGATTGCAAAACGCCAAAAGCAACTAAATACATATTTACATATTGCTAGACAGACAACGTAAATACAGATTTATTAATCACATTGTGGAACCAAATAAGCTGGCAGCTTGCCAATCAGGTAACCCAAACTAATCAACTAAACCCTTCACATTCCGATTCAATATTCCTGCCCACACATGTTCTAGCCTGCAGTCCTACTCTCTGACACGAAAGATGTTTCCAAAATTATGAACCCAATATCAGTGGCGTTATTAATTAATAATACTTCTTGTCTCCCGCAAGGCCATATAAAATTAAATCAAATCATATATATTGCCATACCTACATTATTCAATCTTGGGTATAGTTTAAAAGGATTTCAATATGTCCTTAAACTAAATTTATCTACAAACCTATGGCATTTTTTGCGTAAGCCAAATTTATAAAACCATTTTTCAGAACATTTAAATCATTCTTTATTTTTCCAGAATAAATCTGAGGCTGAGAAAATGCATTACGAGTTGGGTGCTAACAATATTGAAGAATTGAGAAATTCTCTGAGTGGTAGAGCTTTACCACCCTTGCCGAACAGGGAGGACGAACGAAGTATGGAAGAAGATGAACAGGCATTGGATTTTGCAACTAGTATACAGAGAGTTAAAGACGTAAGTTGCACTTTTAGATCTGAGTTAGGAACTTTCGTCAGGGGACTCCTGTATGATTTATGGTATGCCAAATACGAATTATTTATATTTTTATGCTGGATTTACTAAATCATTACTTGAATAAAATTTTAAGATTATAAACAGTTTTGCAAAATGAGACCTCTATGATTCATGATTATGAAAAAAATCACAATTTGATATTACTGTTAAAACTAACTTCAAGCCGTGGCTGTAATGCCCCTTGAAAATACAGATGTGTAAATTACGTTTCATAAACTAGGAACCGGCATTCCAAAAATATATGAGCCTCTAAAGATCAGCCAAAATCTTGAGGTATGTTTGTCTAATTTTAGAGTATGTTTTTGAATGCTGGTTTTTCAATTTCTATTTTGAGATGTATTTATGGATAAGGCCTTGTATGTTATTTGGGATAAGTTGGTATGGCAACGCATCATCTTGCATAATTTAGCCGAGATACTTCAGTGTCCGCTTTTGATCATCTTCTATACTTCAGTTTCTTTATGTAGCTAGTCAAGGTCTGAAGTTCACCGAAACTTAAAACAGGCATTCTGGGTTTTTGCTTATGCGCCTTGCATAGTTTTCATGGTTTGTAGTTGAACTTGATTAACCTGCAGGACCTTCTGGATTGATGATTAGGGACATAATATTAGGATAAATAACTCGAATAGTAGAGAACTTTATGAAATGAACACTAAGATGCTTGTAGGCATTGCTAATCTGATTGTGTATTCTTTTACTGATTCAATGTCCAGAGTTGTTCTAGTCCTCAATAAGGGTAACTCAATATCTCAATTGTAATGAAATTGATCAGTTGGGCGTCAATTTGTAATGATAATTAGTTGATTAAATGCATGAGAATCGTTTTTATTTTCCTTTGGGCGTGGGTTGTCTCTTTTATTAGCTGAAATTTGTTTGGGCGCCAGAGTTCCTAGAGACAATGAGAACTGTATAAGAATACCTAGATGTAAATAAATATAAAGATAAGAATATCAGAAATTTGCCCTTATAATTCGTTTCTCACAGACCTCAATCTTGCGATAAATTAAACAAAGAAATTTCGAAACATCAATATATTAATTTTACAATTAATTTACAAATATGAGTGATCGTATCATGTAAAATGAAGATTATCAATATAATTAAATTACAAATATAATTGATGAAATTATTTGAAATAGAGTTTATGAATAAATTTACTTAGTGATGAGAATTAAAATAAAAAAATAAAAAAAAAGGAATTAAGAAAGCGTTATTATTGGTCTTTACAATATGTTTATCTTCTGATTGGCTAATACTTAGCTTGTCCAACTATTCTGTAACCATGCGATCGTATTGGGACCTCTACTGGAACCGCTTGTTCCCAAGTTAAGGTCTCTTGGTCTTATCGAGGACTTCCTAGGTTCCTAACGTATCGAATCCCTCAGAACACGTGTACATCAAGTGGACGAACACCTGCTACTTGCCAAGCACGATGTTTTCTTACAGCTAATGTTGAATACATGCGAGGGAAAATAACCTAGTCTTAGACCAATGTATATCGCTAATTAAATAATATTCAGGGAAAGATCGTGTGAACATCAGTGACACTGTGAAATACATGAGGAAGCAATCAACAAATTGAAAATTTACTGGCTAAAGCAGATATAATCAGAAACTTAAATTACAAAGTTAAGTTGAGCAAAATTATAAATCACTACTGTTACTCAAGATATCCGTTTGTTTACTTTAAAATATGAAATTCAAAAGAAGTAAAGACTGAAATTTAAAATTCAAAAGAAAATTATGGAATTACGTTCCAATTCAGTGACTCTCGGTAAATCTAAATAAAAGATAACTTGAATTTTATGATAAATAGAAAAATAGAGGTACAACCTGTAATAACGAGTCTTATAACTCAAAATAAGTAATTTCTATTACTTTTTATTTCGGCCCTTGGCACATAAACGATAATTGAGCGTAATTACGCCTCAATTAATTAAAGATAAAGATAAGATAATCACTATCTCGCATCGAGATAAAAACTTAGAAAAACGAAAAAAAAAAACAGATAAGTTTACATCTGTGAGATTAACCTCTCATAAATGCAAAGAATGTCGGTACATCAGTGTTGAGACGAGACAGGGCGAGTGCTAATAATTATATGCTTGATGTAACAAATAAATTGAAAATTTAATTAAAGAAGCCTGAAAAGAAAAAATATTAACACCAGCAATACTATGAGGGAAAATTCGGAGAAATTCTACTGAATATTCAATTTACTACCTTTGCAGGAATTTATAGAATTTACTCCGAGAATTCCCCAAATAATACTGTTCAATTTGAATGGAAATACGTAAAATAATGTGCGTGAACGCTAAACGATAAAATAATTACGTTCTCTGTAAATTTGGACTAAACCTCTTTCAAATTACATGAATTTGATTAATGAGAGACGCAAATATTCACCTAAAATAGCCAACCACACGAAATAAACCTATTCGCGAATAGATGTCACTATTAGATACAGTAATCTACAGTGAAATAAATCCACAAATTGTAGGTATAAAACAGCGTACTAGTATTTCTAACATCGTTACTTGCACGAAATAAACCCATTCGTGAATAGATGTTACTGATCACTGGCAACTGAAATCCCAAATATCGAAAATCATTCGTAATTATAAACTGAATTTTTAGTGTAGCGGATTAATCATATATTCCGTTACACAATATGCAGACCTATTTCTATATTTGCGAAGGTTTTTTAAAAAGTACTAAAATTCAGAATATGCTCTCATTTTGAAACATGTAAGTTACTAAACAAGCAGCAGTTCATATCAAATATTACAGGTGCCTTTGATAAGGATTCTTATTCGGCGGCTTTGTTCTGAGATTTGTCTAAAGCCTTTCATTGGGTCTTCTCTCTCCTTATTGAGAAACTGAAGTTTTATAATTTTGGCCATCGGAGTTTGGAGCTACCGCGAACATATATGTTGGATCGCCGCCAGCGTGTTGAGATGGATGGTGCACGTTTGGGCTTAAGGTCGGGCTGCTGTTCATTATTTACAGCAATGATTTGCCGTGTTGTCTTAGTGACTGACCTGATACAGTTGCCGTGGCTCTTGATAGGAGCCTAGATGTTTATTCTTTTGAGAAAATTTATGTTTGTGATTTTGTAAATCTTAGTTCAGTGATGGTTTTAGGGTTGTGTTTTGTGTCAAAATCGGTGTAAAAAGTGACCTACTAAGCAGCCCTATTTACGGACCGCAGTTTTGCTTTGTTGGTGGGTTATCTCAATTTACATTGAGGACAATGGCAGAAGTGGGCAAACAATAGCTCAATATAAACAAAGGCATACCAAGCGCGCCGAATACCGAAGTTATCGGTCGCCGTGAATTTATTGCATTGGAGTTTTGGCAACGCTATTTTGACGGTAACCGTCGCTATTTTTCTACGATAACGTAATTTTGTAGTATGGCTGGCTATTTATGTCTCCCTGCACACAAAAGGATGAGAAAAGTGAGCTACTTGAAGCCTCTTGTGATTCTTGCCGCCAAATGATTTGCAAAAACTGCTCCAAGCTTAGTACATTGGAAGTTCGTGTTATGGTGTAAAAGTCAAGGGGTTTGTTGTATTTTTGTCCTCAATGTATGGAATGTATAAAATCTGCTTCTCATTTGCTTAAACAACAACAAAAAATGCAGCATGAGATTCAAGCATTGACCAAGAAAATTGAAGATCTTTCCTGTGCTGCTTCCGGACCAAATGAAGATTTGACTTTTCCAACCTCTGAAAACTTGGTTGCTGAAGGTCCTATTCCCACCTTACAAAATAAGGATCCAGTCATCACTATCATGACTAAACTCATGGAACAACAGACTGAACATATAATGTCCAAGTTTCATGATTTTGCCCATGTTGTCAAAGAATCAAACATGGATCTAGTACAGTTCCTAACTAAGAGTAACGTATTACCCAATAATTTACAGAAAGCCTCTGGTTCCATATTTAGTAGAACCATAGAAAATAGCGGTGATTGGTCTGGTTTGAGTGCTACGGAAGAAAGAAAACACTTATGTTAGAAACCTCTCCAGCGAAACAACAGTGGACTTATTATCAGAGCATCTTAAGAAAAATTGCATTAATGTACTATTTTGTGAGAAGCTCAGTTCACGACAAGGAAACCATATATCTTCTTTTGCGGATTGTTTCTAGAGGAAGGAGTATCTCCATTTTCCACATAAATGCGCAGTATTTATCAAATATGACTGCAACTTGAACAGTTTTTAGATGAACGATCTGATGTGAAACTTTTATTTATAAGTGAGCATTAGTTACTCTGATAAAAAAATTTATTGCACTGTAAATAATTTTAATATGGTAAGTTGTTTTTGTAGAGAAAGTGTTAAAAATGGAGGTAGTTGTATACTTGTACATGATAGTCTCGCAGCTAATGAATTGAATCACATAATGGAATTGTCTAAGTGTCAGGGTTCTGAGTTGTCTGCATGTTTTACAAGGGAATAGAATTTGGTGATCATTTCTCTGTACAGAACTCCTGCTAACAGTACTGTTGATTGTTTTATTGAGATTATGTCAGGGGTATTATATCAGGCAACTAATGTAACTTCGAAGGTACAAGTGCTGGTTGCAGGTGACTTCAGTGTGCACTTTAACATGACTGGAGACCTCAATGCTCTGAAGGTTACCCAACTATTTCTTTCATTTGGGTTTAGTCAGCTTTTTAAAGAATCCACACATCTTAGGGGGAACTGTTTGGACAATTTTTTTTGTAATTTTGAGATAGATTAAGTTAGTAATATCGTAATGCCTTTCTCTGATCATAATGCTCAAATTGTCAAGATAAGTATACATTGTAGTGAAGAACGCATGATTTCTGTGAAAAGAAGGTATTCTAAAAATGAGTATGCCATGTTTAATAATCGCATGTATAGAGAGACATGGCAAGATAATATGTTATAGGAAATGCCCAACATAAATATGAAACCTTTCATAATATTTTTCATTATTATTATAATATTTCATTTCTATTAAAAAAATATTTAAAAAATGGACCAATGTGGGATGAATGGCTGGGTATCAAATGAGGTCAGAGAAGCAAAATCTATCTTTAATGTTTTATTATGAATGGATGTTGCAGTATCCCACAGAAAATAATAAAAAGACATATAATGACTATAAAAAAAGTTATAATGCAATTTTGATTAAGTCCAGGCAAAATTTTAATGTTAAAAAAATAACAAATTCTGACAATTGCAATAAAACTGTGTGGGATATTGTAAACAAAGAAACAGGGAGGCAAAGAAAACAAATTTTACCAGAAAATTTAACTCCAAATGATGTTAATAATTTTTTTGTGAATCATGCTGTTACACTGGCAAATGATTTACCGGATGATGTGTGTGATTTTAGTATATATTTAAAAGACTGCTCCGGTAACGCAGCTTCTATGTTTTTTAAACCTGTGGATGTCTATGATGTAAAAAAAAGTTATCACTAAAATGAAGAATAAGAAAACTAAGGATGTGTATGGTGTTAGTGCCTTTTGTGTTAAAAAAGTGGCGGATTATATTTGTGATCCACTAGTTGATATTGTGAGTATGCGTGCTTTGAGAGTGGAAGTTTTTCCCAAGCAATAAAGCTTGCTAAGATATGTCCAATTTACAAAAACGGGGACAAGAGGTTGCCTGAGAATTTTCGTCCTGTATCTGTTTTGCCAATATCATAAATAATAGAATCCCCTATGTACAATCAGTTGGTATCTTTCTTTGACAATCATAATATTATAATACCAAGTCAGTATGACTTCTCAAATGGTCTTTCTACAACTGATGCATTTTTAAAACTTACTGAACATATAATGTCTGCCATGGAAGACAGAGAGGGGTTTCTTGCTGTTTTTACAGATTGGACTGTGTCAATAGAGGAATTCTACTTAGCAAGTTGCTGTTTTATGGTGCTAGAGGTAAAGCTCTGAAGCTGTTACGATCATATTTGTCGGCACGGTCACAGGTGGTATGTTTTGGGGAGGATAAGGGTACTCCTTTGGACATTGGAATAGGGGTGCCCCAGGAGTCTGTTCTGGGTCCTCTTCTCTTCCTGATTTATATTAATGACTTGCCAAGATCTTTTGCAAACAGTGATGATATAATTTCGAATGTATTATATGCCGATGATGCAACATTTGGAACAAGAATTGGAGGAGGGGATGATCCGGAGCAGATACTTGAGGACATTCTGTCCCTGTCTCGAAATTGGTTTATACCAAATAAATTGATGCTAAATGAGGGTAAAACAAAGAGCGTGGTTTTTCAAACTAGAACCATTAATGGGGCTGATGTAGTGGCGAAGTGGGGGGGGGCTAAGGGGCTTTAAGCCCCGGGCGTTGAAACTAGAGGGGCGGCGCGGGCTGAACATGAGATCAGTAGTTATAGTATATTTAGTAATTATTCGATAGTATTATGTCATTCGATCATTAATGACATTAGTCGTCGTACCCGATACCTGAGAATCGTGATTTTAGAGTTAGAATCCCACTTGGCATTTTATAAGCTACCGTGAGATATGTAAGCCACCAACAATACAAACTCGACAATTGTTTTGAAGAAAACGAAAAATTATCAAAGAAATTCCCTAAAACAAGAAAATTTTAATGGGCTTGCTATTTATGCATTAACAGTGATCTTTTGAAAGAGTTAAAATTTTGATTCAATAATTGATGAATTTGCCGGACGCAAATCAAGAAAAGTAAATATAGGTATAAGGTTTTTTCATTACCTACCTACTTTATGGATAGCCAGTTTCCTCGATTTTGTGTTTTATTTTTATTTTTATGACTGCTCCTAGTTTATGCTAATTTATTTCTATTTCTGTTATTTTTTAAAAATATTTTCGTTTAATTAACTTTTAAGTTTTTGTTGGTTGCATATTATATTTTAAATACTCGTCTAACACTATATTATGTAGTTTCATGCGTATATTATTTTATTAAACTTAAACGTTAATTATAATTATAGTTGGCTGTGTTTTAATTTTTAAATGGGCCTTGATAGGTCGAATTTCCGAATTAATAAAATTACACTTAAATGAGCGTGAAACTAAAAAATATTCGTATGAAGGATAGGGGCGGCAGAGATTGTTAGCCCCGGCCGGCCTTTTGAGTTAATCCGCCACTGGTGAGTTAACTTTTTTTTGGCTTTTTTTAACTTTTTAAGGGTTTATTGTGTAATTTTAGTGCTTGTTGAATATTTGATTTTCCATTGAATTTTACTTTTCATCTTACTGGTCTAGAATACTTTGTATTCCTGAAGATCAATAAAAGTTATTATTATTATTAACTAATGTATTCCGTGTTTTTTTACGTACGACTCAGCATAGTTCGTGAGAGCACCAATAAAATTTATTTTACTTACTTTAATATACTAAGTACCCGATCGTATTTTAAAACAATTTCCTTTTCAATGTCAAAAGTCATTTTCCATCTACATTTTATAATCTTCTGAGATTAAAAGAAATTTAATTGCTATTTCCATTTATATAACATTTAATCTTGCTATATTTTTAGTATGGGTGGTATTGGGGTCCACTGTCGAGCGAAGGAGCCGAAAAAATTCTCTCTAACGAACCCGATGGATCATTCATTGTAAGGGATAGCAGTGACGATCACTATATCTTCTCTCTGACGTTTAAATTGAACAACAGTGTCAGGCACGTAAGGATAGAACACTTTCAGGGTAAGTACATATTTTAAAAAAAAAGAGCTGTTATTGTTTTCTTAAGATCCAACAGGATGTGTTCTTTCATTTTTATTTAACCTATGTCCGAGCGCATTCCTATATTTTTGGGACATGCATATTAAACTGCAGTAAATATACTTTTTAAGAATATTTTCAGATATAATGAAACATGTAAATAAACTACGATTTACCCTTTTATATCAATTTTGGCTCAATAGTTTCTTGAAGTCGTGAAATGCATCCTTAAGCATGAAAAAATAAACAACGCATTACGACCGTGTTGATGATTACCGGTAAAGACCCATTTTCAATTTTTCAAAAATAATTGTATTCAAAAGACCTTGACATATTAAGAGTTGGGAAATATGTTTACCTATGACAGTGACAAAAATGTCAGCATTCTCGCGATGCGGTGGCACGAGTCGCGGCCTAGCAACAGGACGTGATCCTATTTTATTACGTCACATTCCTGATCGAGACATTGCTTCGCTTTAAACTTATATTTCAAGAACCGCTTAACGGATTGATTTAAAGTTTTGAATATGGCTTATTTTATGAAGTATTTTGGATAGATAATAGAAATTTGATTTTTTTTAATGAGCCTCTTATACGTTCTGCAACACTGTTGACATACAATATTTTTTCTCCAAATGTGTAGCTCTTCCTTAAGTCAACGTAACTGTAAAATTTTGAACACATGGCAATTGTCTTAAAATGACACCCAAAAGTTTCGGACAGTACTTAAGAAACATCTTGTATACGGCTGCATATGACATACTTCCACAGATTTTGCAGCACTTCCTGCAGTTGCTAACAGTTTGTATAGATTTCGATATTTTATTTAGTTGCTATTATGTACTTTGATATCAATGGGATTATAAAACAGGTTGTTGCCTCTTCATAAAAAAGGCTATTCTAGGACAGATGACGCAAGTACGTTAAACCATTTCGAGAAATAAAAAATATTAAAACATTGGGACTTCATAATTAAATGTACAGGGTTTCTGGTTATATTTAAAATGATAGCTAAAATCTTTATTTGAAGAGTTTTTGTCATTTTTCTCAGTTAGTTTTAAAGATAGAGGTAGCAAACCTTGTATATTCGAAATCAGCAACGAACGGACTATCCGACAAATTAACCGGTGTTTAAAATAACGAAGTTGATGTTTATTTTTTACACACTAATTCCCAAAGTGCCGAATTTTCGACGTTATTTTGTTCTAAAAAGGTTAAGTCATGACAGGCGACTGTTTATGTCCGTTATGCAGAAAAAGTTGCAAAAATACGTACGCAATATCGTGTAATAAATGTGTAAAATGGTATCATGCGAGGTGTGTGTCGGTATCCAATGCAAAACTATCGCATATGGAAAAAGAACTCAAAACCCCCAGTGGAGGAAGGTGGATATGTGATGCATGCCGGAAAAGTGAGGTTACAATGTTACAAAATACACCGAAGAATGCCTTAAAGAAGCCAAATATGGAAAAATCAACTGGTGAAGAGATTACCCTTAATGACATTTGGATGAAACTACAAGAAATGGATGAGAGACATCGTGATCTATTCGCTAAATACGAGCAGCAACTGAAAGTTAATAATGAGCTAAAACTTGAAATAAGTGACCTTAAAACCAAATCCAGCTTGAAATAAACAAAAATGAGCAAAACTTTCTTGAAAACAATGTCATAATTACGGGAATTCCTCGTAACAAACACGAAAACTTGAATGCAGTAATGAAAAACATAACCCAAATCCTTAAAGTTACGATTGAAAACATAAAAGTCCAATGTATAGGTAAACCTGAAAATCAAACTGCACCCATCAAAGCCTGTTTTGCAAGTCAGCAGGACAAACGGACATTTCTTCAAGCAAGAAAAAGTAAGAAAATAACTCTAGCAAAAATGGACCTGGGAGGGAGTGAGGGGGTCTATTTAAATCATGATATGACGAAACAAAATCAATATGTCTATACGTTAGCAAGTTCATATGGTTCTCCAAAGGATCCATTTTCATAAGAAAGGATTAAAACTCGAAAGTAGTCAAAATACAGGATGAAGATGAATGACGCAGAATTAAATATGAAGGTTTCCTACATAAATGCACAAAGTGCAAGAAACAAATTTGACGACATACTCTGTTATGTGAAAAAATGCCAACCCGACGGGTTAGTGATAACAGAAACCTGGTTTTTATAACAGTGAACTAAGTCACTTTGTGATAAATAACTATAGAGGATTTCATGCATGTAGAGATTCTGTAGGTGGAGGTCGAGGTGGAGGCGTATCGATTTTTATTAAAGAATCTATTCCTTCAAGTGCAATCGAAATACAGAATAGCCTGGATAAATCGTGCAATTTTATTTGTATTTTCTTGCCAAATAACAATCTAAAAATATGTGCACTCTATAGGTCTCCGTCACAATTGAATAATGATTTTCTAGAGCAACTAGAGATTATTTTAAGCAAATATGGAAGCAGTCATATAAAAATACAGTAGCTTTAAATGGTTACAAATAAACAATAAAATAAATGAAAAAGTTTAAATCTTTTATATAATTGATCATGTTTTATCGAACAAAAATATTGTTTGTGATGTAAAAATAGCTAAAAATGTGAAACTAGGCGACCACAGGGTCCTTGATATCAATGTGAGTAAAACTGTTCCTATACGTAAGCCCAAGGTAAGAGTTCCATGACAAATGAAAACTTGTACAAGCAGGAATTGCAGCAAGTAAGTAGTGCAATTAACATTACATATTTTGAAGAACTAAGATCTGTGGCCCAAGCCTGTAAAAAAAGGCCTCAAAAACTTATTATTTGAAGTACAGGAGGGATAATGACTGGATAACAACAGAATTCAGTGTTAAGTGATTCAGATTAAAAAAAACATTGGGGAATAATAAATGACCTTTTAAAAGGCAAAAGAGCCACATTAATGTTCAGGCAATTGAGTGTGAGGGTGAGATTATCACGGAAGCGGGGAGTATAGTAAATATATTCAACGAATACTTCACTTCGATTGTAGCGAATATAAATAATGAATTACAAAAAAGTAAGCCAAATTTGTCTAGTAAGTTTGAGGAGATCACAAATGACAGGTCAATACGCTTGCATAAAAGAACCATCAAGGAAGTTACAGAATTAACAAGAAATCTTCCTCAGGTCATGACGATATTAGTATAAAAGAAATACACTCACCGACATAAAATTCGATCCATTCAAAATTTTGATCAAATTTAATGTATGATAACTTTTTTTTCCGTAGTGCGATTTAAATGATTTTTTTTTTCAAATTGTAGATAAATCTATCGACTTTACTTAATTTCTTTCAGTTTCCTAAAAAAGTGTATACGTGTTGAAATATACAGGAAAATAAAAAAGTGTTTTTTTTTTCCTTAAATTTGTAACACCCTGTAGAGTAATTTTGCAATCTTAACTCTACTTAATGTGCTTTTCTACGAAGTAAAATTGATTCGTAACATAGTGTTTTTTTATTCATCTTGATATCTTTCTCCGTTCAAGAGATATGA
>MU186613.1:55791-84593 GCA_016904865.1 Pissodes strobi | reverse complement strand
GGCTCATTTTTCTTCTATCGGATAGAGGGCGCTACGAGCAGCACTTTTCTTACTTTTGAACTGCAATAACTTGTTGTCACTAGGTATAATCAGACTTATCACTCCTAGCTAATAATCTTACGACTTTTTTACGTAAAAAAGGTACTCTTGTCAAATAACGCTAAAGTTGATAGTTTTCGAAATATTTTCTATGTTAATCCTCAATGACCTGTCCGTTGTTTGAGATCCAGCGGAAACAATTCTTCAATACAAGTTGTTTTTGAATAATTGACAGGTAAATAAAACACAAAATTTCAAACTTTTGTTTATAACATTTTACAAGAGGAAAACGATTTTTTTGGTTAAACTTTTACAAAATCATTTTAAAAATACCAACGTTATATGATAAAATAAGAAGTATTACCTTACATGTTACATTAAAATAGCAAATATTTCGAAAACTATCAACTTTAGCTTTATTGGACAAAAGTACCTTTTTAACGTAAAAAAGTCGTAAAATTATTAATTAGGAGTGATAAGTCTTATTATACCTAGTGACAACAAGTTACTGCAGTTCAAAAGTAAGAAAAGTGCTGCTCGTAGCGCCCTCTATCCGATAGAAGCAAAATGAGCCCATATTCTTATTTCCCGCCCCAAAAAAACCCCCTACACCAAATTTTAACCCAATGCTCCGTAAACTTTTGAAAATATCTAAAAAAATCGAAATAATTTTTTTAACTTTGACATCCTGTATCTGTCTTAATATACATTTTCGGATTATAAAAATTGCGCTAAATCGTTATGTTTTGAAGTGAATAATTTACTGCTGCTCTGTGTCCCATTACTTAAGGACCACCCTGTATAATATAACAAATACTATAAATATACACCATATTTTTAACCTGTCATTCATTGATTGAAACCTCTACATACCAAAAATAATCAATCAATTAATTATTGATCTTATACGCTTTAATATCAGCATTTTTTTTCTTGCTTTAAATGGTTTTAGCGCTATAAACGGCTGAACCATTTTTTTAATAAATGTTTTTAAATACATTATTTGTGTAATTTATTTCACTACTACCTATCAACTAACCTCCTATTGGTTGTTAAAATTAAAAATAAAATTCATAATAGTATTAATTAGATATCTGGCTACGTTTTAATAAACAATTTGTTCAATATTTAACCATCATATTACGGGTTTTTGGAAATAGTGATCGATAAGAAATTGTTTTTTCTTTAAACGTCATATAAGTGATAACTTATGTGACGTTTCCCAATGACAATAAGTGTCATTTATATGACTAGGAGTATAAGTACTTATACACCTAAGCATATAATAGTATATTATTTTATATGGAGGAAAAGTAATACTTTTCATGGCGCGCTCGTGTTTAACAGCCGAACGGAGTGAGGCTGGTAATAGAGAGCAAGCCATGAAAAGTAACTTTTCCTCCAAATAAAATATGCTGTTTTTTCTTCAAATGTCGACAAATTAATGCAAAAACGTCGCTTTTTAATAGTAATAATAATTATTATTAAAGATAAGTTGGTTCGCAAGGCGGCTTAGACCGGTGCGGTGTCGGTGAATAGGCTCAGTTTGTTGCTATAATAATGTCATATAAAGCTGTCAGTGGACACTGTCAACAATAATTATTTTTTAAAAATTGCGTTTTCGATTGCGTTTTAATTCCGTATTGATAAGCAGTTATTGAGTAAGTTCGATTAAATAATAACCAATTTGTTCCTAAATTAGTGATTTTTAGAAATGCAGTCACAAATTGAGTGATAAATACAAATTTTAGTTTAATAACTCTTGAGTTGTTGACGCTTATTTTGATGTTTGTTTGTATTGTATCTATGTTGATATGACAACACTTTTACCTCCGCCGGCGGAAAAGTGAAAAGTAAAGCTCCGGCGGAGGAAAAGCGAAACTTCACTGCCGCCTACACAGTCGAGTAATGATGGATTTACTGACGTTTGAAGAAAAAGACATTTAGTACTATGAATTTATTTTTTTTCGTTTTGTTTATTGGCTTTGAGCTTTGAGCTTTGAGTATTGCTCATTTAGCCACGAAATTCAAAATTTATTTAAATTTATCTAGGGCGGAATTCAGTTTTAAAAAACGAACATTTACCCAAGACACAATGATTATTGGTATTCACAGTGGTATTTATTATTTATTGGTAACATTTACCGTAAAAGTACAATTGTGAAGGTTTGCATCATTTAAGAATCCTCCACTTCTTACAATATCACTACTACTCATAACAATTTTTCCAGGGTGAACTGCCTTTAAAAATCCATTGCTTCTACCGCTTATAGAGGGTCCATTAAATGGAGGTTGTTCGATATATTCCGCAGAGCTAGGTTGAAGAATTCTTTTAATTTTATGGATACCCATAACATTTCATAACATGCTAAATTTGAATCTAAATGGAAAGCTTGTGAGTTTTGCGGATGATACGGTTTTATTTTGTATGGCAGAGTCTTGGTAAATTTTGGGGAATCAAGTGAAAAGATTTTGGAAAGTTGAAAAATTGGTTCCAATTAAATAAACTAACTTTAAACATAGAAAAGACAAAATATATGCCATTTTCAACTTATAAAGGTTTTCTTCCCAAACTTGGAAACTTAAAGATTGCAAATCATGAGATCCCTGAAACAAAATCCTTTACATACCTTGGCGTTAAAATAGATAATTTGCTTATATGGGATCTACATGCTAGTGATGTCGTTCAGAAGTTGATAGGCCTTCTATCGAAATTCATGTACCTTAGAGATTTCTTAAGTACCGAACAACTAAAAATAATATATATGTCTCTGGTACAGAGTCACCTGACTTATGGAATACTTGCATGGGGAAGGGTTTCTGGAGTACACCTGCAAAAACTCAAAACAATGCAAAAATGGTTCTTAAAAATAATTTTTGGTAGGGACAGATCTTATCTAACTGAAGATCTTTTTCTTGAAAGCAATTTATTGGATTTGCGCCAACTTTACCGCCTAGAAATATTTAAAAATATCAAAATGGGGAAAATAAATCTCAATACTGGCCTAAATTTATCCACACGACAAAGTTCTTCAGTTTATTTAACAACTGTCCACAAGACTCATGGTCAAAGAAGTATAAAGTATCATTCGCCAAGATTGTACAATATGCTTCCGAATGACATAAAAACGGTGGACAACTTTGGATCATTTAAAATGAAGTGTAAAGATTGGATATTTTTAAATGGTAGGGAAGCTTTCAACGATTTAATTGATCTGAAGTACAATAGATGATGTTTCTTGATCTAGGGCTTGTGAAGCTTTAAAGGCTTTGAAAATTGACCTAAATAAGATGTTAACCCCGGCTATGACTCATTTACCCAAAATAAGACTCTAACTCTAAATTGTGAAAAATAAAACCCTAATTAGACAAAAAATCACACACAAGCGCGTGTGCGTTTCAGTGATTATCTCTTTAACGTTTATTATTTGTCATTTTGATATTTCAAAAAAACGTCGTTCCCTAAAATCGGCAGGACGCAAATTAACGTACTTTCTATATTTGCTTAAATATTCATCTCCCAGGACGCTGATGGTTCTACGCTTATTAGTTTTAGTGTTGGGAATTTTTCTTAGCAGCAAAGAACCCATATCCTCAAGATCATCAACTGTCATATTCACTAGTTCGTCACAACGACATGCCCCAGATATTCCAAATATCAAAACTACCTAAAAAATTAAGTGTTGGTTAGCACAATATGAAACTAACAAAATGTACTTTTATTACCTTCATCGCCAAATACTTTTCATCTGGGGCGTCAAACAAAAATTTGCTGAACTGTTCCCTTGACAAGACTCTCGATTTATTTGGCTTATAACCTTCTCCTTGCCTTTTAAAAATGAACGCAAATTGTTGTATTTTCCAATGTTCACTTTATGCTTCAAATTTAACACGGAACTTATCATTGAATAATGAGCTCACAAACTAGAACTCGTTGTCTTCAGTGCCATTTCGGTAAAATATGTCAATAAAACGTTCTCAGCAGAGTATTGCATTACTTTTTTTCCAGTGCACCATTTGTTGAACTTGACAAAGGCAGCTTCATATACTGCACCAGATTTCGTCGGCAGCAAATTTTGACTGGCTATTCTAGCTGCTTCTACCACCTCGGAAAGATCATCAGGCACGTCTAAACTCATTTTCTGTAGATTAATTCGGTCTCAACTGATGCGACACCGAATTTGAAATATTTGTTTTGATAGATGCCAAACAAGTACAGGGTTTTCCCGTATATTTTAGCACCCACCTACAAGGGTTATTTGAAAAGATGTCAAAAAATGGTAAATACAAAAGTTCTATCTCGATTGTAATAAATCTTATTTTTTAGGTAGCCCCACAAAAAAAATCCAGTGGCGTGAGATCAAGACTATTTGCTGGCCATTTCAATTGTCCACGTCTCCCTATGCATAAATCATACCTATTATTAAGAAAGTTTGTAACTTGCATAACATTATGTGGCGGGGCGCCATCTTGATGCCATATTAAATTAGCATATGTATTAACAGGCAGTTGTTCTAAACACTAGTATTTTTGTCCTGTTAGATTTCCGTTTAAAAATATGGGCCCAATAATTTGATCACCAAGAATACCACACCAAACATGAAGGGACCTTCTTCCTTGTATTTTGACTTCCTGAGTGGCATGCGGGTTTTCTCTTGACCAGTAATGCTTGTTTTTTCGATTAAACATTCCTGCAGTGGTAAATGGCGCCTCGTCAGTAAAAAGTATGTTTGATACATTTAATTCATTTCTTAATACTGTCCGTTGTATTTCTTGGCAAAATTCCAATTGGTCCCTTTTATTACCATCACTTAGTTGTTAAACTGGTAAAAACTTATAAGGTTTATATTTATAATGTGAAAGAACTGAATGTATTTTATGCCATGATTTATTAAAAAAAAATTGCTGCTTCGGGAATTGAACGCTCAGGGTCTTCTAAAAAATATAAATATAACAAATTATGGTTAGAAAAGTAAAAGTTTAAACAGGAAAATACCTTCAAAATGAAGTAAAATATTTAAATCTTCTTCAGTGTTCCATTCCACTGTTCTTACTTTTCCCTTAAGTGATTTTCTTTCATTTAATTGTTTTACAGTATTTATTATTGTCATACGATTAGGAACTGTCCTATCTGGAAACATTCTTCTATATTCATTACAAGCTCTTGAAGCACTCTTCCCATTTATATAAAATAACAGAATCATATCGAGTTTTTCTTGTTCAGAATAGCCCATCTTATAATAATATTCGCAAGAATCCTCGTTTGACAGGTAAAAATCAAATGGCATCGTTTAATGTAATTTCTGATTATGGCTAACTATGTTTTAATGCACATTAATTTTAAAATTTCAAACGCTTATGTTTTGAAGATGGGTGGATGAAATATAGGGAAACCATATAATTTTGAAATCAGGAATAATATATCTATTTATATATGAAATAATAAATGAAATATGAGGAAAGGATGAAAAAGTCAAATCTGGCTTCATCGACATTAAAGGAGCCGACGAATAATTCAATAACTGATTCGGTACGATATAAACAAGCCTTCTATAAAAATATTAAATATTCCCTTCAATACACCACACCGCTCCTATCCTATCAGATATGGCGTAACCAGTACATCGATGGAGTTGATAAGGAAAATTACACATTTCGAAACTAAAATTAAACTCATCGTCATAGCATATTAATTGCAATATGAGAGAACGTAACACTGATACTCCTGAAAACTCTTTGATGCTCTTTAATTATATATAACAAATTTGGAAAATATGTTCGACTTTGAATAATTAAATAAAATACAAGTATTATCCTGAACTTCATTGTTATCAACAATGTAATTTAATGAAAAGTATTATTAATGTCAATGTTGGATGTCATTTCACTTTCCATTGATTTGTGTAAAAACAATTCGTTCATCAGACTTCTAATTTGAGATACCACTACGAATACGCAACCATTAACTCGACAGTCAAAATGTTAAATCTTGGATTATACTGATTTCTCGCAGTATATTATTTAAGTTAACTGACAATGCTTTTATTATACTATTTAAAATTAAAAAAAAATCCATACGTTTAATAAATGAATGTTTATTTTAGGATACCATTCTGATTACCATCTATTTCTTATAGCAAAAATTGAGCTAACCAATACTCTTGAATAATAAAACAACCCAACACAAGAACTCGCGCCTCAGCTCCCGTTCTACCTATTATCTAAAATGACTATTTTTAGCAGGGAACAACGTCTTGATTATTCCAAAATAAAAATCTGTGCAGTAAACGAAATATGTTTGAATTAGATGCATGCAGACTGTATAAGAAACTAATATTTAGATTAACAAATATTGAACATGAAGGATGGCACGAGTTTTAGTAATAATACAAAATACATAAAAAAATGTCATCCATTCATAAAAAACTTTAACACCCAGAACGTGTAACCTAATGCTGATGGTTCTCAGGAAGTCGTAAGCATTGTGGAAAAACAAGCTTCTCAACATCTTGATAAAGTTGAAATATATCGTTCAAATAAAAGTCTGAATTTTGCCTTACCTCCTATACAAATGATAATTCATTCGATATTGTAGAAAATAAAGAAGAAAAACATGCAGATAAAAAATATAATCAAAAGATTTTAGGAGAAAGATGTTTCCTATCTAAAAACTAACAAAGGTAATAAGATTGTTATATTAAACAAGAGCGAATATTTTCAAAGAGTTGATAATTTAACCGAATCCGGTCCTTATAATTAAATCCGAAGAAATGTATTAGCTAAGATGGCAACGCAAGTTAAAAGCACTTTGAGGAAGTGTAGCAAACTTATTTCTGATCAAAATAAATACAACCTATAAATGAGTAATCCAACTATACCCAACCTGGGAGCATCGTGCGTCTCGCAGTCTCGACAATAGCCTATGTATCCAAGTGGCTAGCAAATCAGATTGAAAATTTACCTATAATTCAATATGGTATGCTATTGAAAACAATCAAAGAAGAACAACTTAAAATTTTAAATTAATTCATAGTATATCTGACCGGAAACTTTGTAAAAAATTAGATTTAATAATAATTTAAATAGGCATCATGTACAGTCGATTGTACTAGTTGATTGAGCTTAACTAAAAGCACTCCCAGGCATGTTCCTTTTTTGGTCTCGCTTGATTAAGCAAATAGTATAAATAGAGTAAGGTAGATTATAAGTTTAGTTTTAATCATTTCCAGATTATGCTAACATGGTTGGTTAGCGAAACGCGCATAAAGTGTAAAAATCGTTTTCCTGTATTGTTGATAAAACTGTGTTTAATCGGCATCTTGCCGAAGATTCCAAACCCCGACTTAACATATAATAATTGTCAGTTTCCACGTTTTGAGGCATACCAATTTGATTATTTTTTAATGAGTACTATTTTTAGTCACCTTTTATCTGACATATTTTGCTAAAATATGCCGTCTAGCAAATTCATGCAGTTCTATATGAGGATATTGGGTAGCCAAGACAGGATGCGTGAGCACTCAGCAACAAGGCGTCTGTAAGAATTTCAGCTGCCCCAATCCGTGAAGATATATTTCTTGGTTACGAATCGTCTATTTGCTATATGATTTCACAAAAGTTAGAAGAATTTATTTTCTCTATTTCTCTTTTAGGGGCTGCTGAGAAATGAAAAGAAGTGCATTTCAAGATAATACCTACTTAAATATATTATTATAAGGTTTATAAGTAGACTTGTCTCCCATCCTACTACTACCAAATTACTCATTTCATCATTTCAGAAGTAAATTGGCAACCCTATGTCAATAACGGATGTTGCGTGGCCTACAAAAACTCTGTTAATTCTCGGCATATGTCCTCTAATTGACGCGGATGTAACCCAACACTTGCGTCTCAAAGTCGACAAGCAGCTTAGGATTTCATAGCTAGCCGCGTCGGCAGGCTCAAAACTCATAATTAGGAACGGGAGGCCGTATCCCCTACGTCCCGAGGGACATAGCTTACTCCTACTAATTGCCATTAGACCGATCATAAAGTCAAAAGGGTTCGTTATTCTATAACTGGAAAAAGTTGACTGCCACACCAGTGGGAGAAAATTTATAAAACATTTGGTGCATTACTGCTTTTGAATAAAGTTTCTTCTTTGACTGATAATTTCTAATGTCGGCTTGTAAAGCGATTAAATTAAATATTTCAGTTTAGTTAATAGTGTCGCTTGGTAGAATACCTTCTTTTCAATTTATTTTCAGTCACTAATATCAGACGAATCACAATTTGCATTTGTACCCGAAATAACCCAAACTACTGACAGTAAACTTCTCAATTATAGGTAAGACAGTTTTTAAGGTTATCATAGTATTATTAGACAAATATTATTAAACAGGTTATTAGACAAATGTTTTACTAAACAAAAGTTAGTTAACATAGTTTTTAAATAATATTTAACATCAATGAAATTAAAATAATGTTACAAAAAGTCAATCAAAACTAGTTACTAAATCCGATGCGCTGACAGACACAAGAATACTTACCTTGCAATTGATTGCCTTTGGCTCCACAAATGATTACACTTGGTTCGAATTGGTATAGAGCCTCTTCGGCTTTGGCTCCAGGATGTAAACTGCACAAGTGCTAGTTAAGTGACCCTAATGAAATATGTACCTAGATATCGTCGACGTTCCGATAAGCAAGTCTGCTATCGTTATCAAGAATAAAAGAAACTAAAAATTAAAATGGTTAGCAAATACAATAAAATAGTAAAAAGCTTTGAACTGACTTTGACAAGAGCTTTTTACTGTATTATTGTATTTGCTAACCATTTTAATTTTTAGTTTCTTTTATTCTTGATAACGATAGCAGAATTGCTTATCGAAACGTCGACGATATCTAGGTACATATTTCATTAGGGTCACTAAACTAGCACTTGTGCAGTTTACATCCTCGAGCCAGAGCCGAAGAGGCTCTACACCAATTTAAACCAAGTGTAATCATTAGTGGAGCCAAAGGCAATCAATTGCAACGTAAACATGAATCCTCCACAACAATATAGAACATATCTACAGGAAGATTTCTCCAAAATCCCAGTCGGTTTTCGGGGATCAAGTTACAAAAGTTGTTTAACTAACATCTTTTTTATCTTGGAGTATTCCTCGACTTGAGCATCTAGGTTTAGCATCGGGAATACCAGTTTTGCATTTCTTCATCAGGAAGTCCATTGTTAGTACATGTTCGCTGTCAAAAGAGTTTTTGTAAAATAGCATGTATTTGCCTTTCTTGGCCATTATTTGAACCATGTTGGACAGATATGGGCGAGGATTACTATTTTTTAACTTGTAGCTAGAAGAAAAATCCTTCCATTGATTAAAATCTGCGTAGTCCATTATTTTAGTAATGACCTTCCGAGAATTGCTTTCTTTTACACGATTAACAAAATCATCAAAGTCATATACTTTGTTATTTCCTCGTTTTAAACTAAGTTCAACTTGGTGGTGGAATGAGTCTGCTGACATAAAAGTATGACTAGCCTGAAAGTAAGAGTTATTGTATCACCAGTAATTTTTCCTGAATTAATAATGAAAACCAAATATTATAAAAGAATCCAATTTTTATTTTGTGATGAACAGTTATTCAGCCAAACGCAAATATGTTTTTCGTCTCTCTGGGAAAAGAAAATCTGATTAAAAGTACTCAGGATATCTTCTTTTCCTCTACCGGCTATAGCTTCATGCCACAAAACAGCCAGTGGCATTTTTTCTCCCGATAAATTTCCCAAAGGAACAAAGCTCTCATTAAAAACAAACCAGTCTTCTAGTGAAAATTACCCGCTTAAACATTTCCATTATCGGTAACATTATCACCTTTTGTAAATCGGCACAAAAATATATGTTACCCCCACCTGAATCGTTCCTACTTAGTTCTACGTCCTTTTTATATTCTAAACGAGCGGTTTCAGCCTTTCTTTTATGTACATTCCAATTTTGACAAGTTTCGCAATTATCTGATGGAGAATTTTTATGCTCAGGGTTATGCAGTTAAAACTCTTCACAATCCTCACATTCCTCATGTCCCAAATTTGTAAACAAGATTTTCCTTTCACTTAGTACCGAGCGATAAATGGCGTAGGAACAGGAGCTTTTCGGATGCTTTTTATTATAATCAGAGGGCATTATCTTGATACTTACATCGCTAGGAAGGTACCTTCTATTTGGCGCATATTCGCGGCAGTAATGCGACACTGTTGGACCAAAGTTTTCAATATGTGCTTTAATTGTATCTCAGTTAATTTTTCTGGGATTTGGATGTCTTCCACGATTATCTTCCCTGGGGGATATTTTTGTAGGGTCCTCTGCCAAAACATTATGTATAACGGCATCATTATTTTTCATGAATCCAAGGGTGGTTAGATAATATGTTTTACATACCTCATGTTGTGTGCCATTTTGATCTTTTAAAAAAATATTTAAAAGTGCATACCCTTGAAGAATTGTCCCCGGCAGTCCTTCTTCTAAAGGGATTTTTTGTTGTATTGTCTTTCTATCCAAGATAAATTCCAAAATTGTTTGTTTAAATCATGTCTTCGTTCCTCAGTGAAATGTGTAGTACATTTTCTTTTACAAGACTCGTTGCAGGGTGTATGAACAGGATGAAAATCTCTTATTTTTTTTTTGTTTTTTGCCAAGTTTTTCAATAGTGGATAATGTAGACCTCTTTCTTTTTTTTGTACCCTTGATATTTCCTAAATCCTCTCTACTGATTCTGTTTTCTGGCCTTGGAATATAATCTTCTCCAGTTGTCACCCTTTCTTGACCTTCTTTATGGCTTTCCTTATCTGCATTATTTGTTTTTGCTTTATATTGTGGACTTTTGTTTGACGCTTCATTTTCGTTTGCATTTTCAGACTGATAATTGTCCTCTTTCTTATGCCTCATTTTTTCCAATTGTCATATTCACTCTGAAGTTTTCTATTTTGCTTTCACATTCCTTTTGAGACATCTTGTCATCAATCAAGTAGCCATTTTGATCAACAAGACCATTCGCTATAACAAAATTATCTGTATTTTCTTGTTGATGTAAGCTTTCTGTATTGGCAGCTATGCTATCCAAGTCTTCTGGCGATACTGTTTATAAACTATTTATGTTTGCTTGGGGTAGTGGTATGGAATTCTCAATAAACAACTGATATCTATCCAGATTTACCCCATTTGGACAAACAACTTAATTTATTATTATTATCGAGTCAGAGTTTTGTAGAAAATCTAAAACATGCAAATAGGCTTTAGAATTTGACAATAATTAATGACTATGAAGATTTTCAATATGCTTATAACCCACTTACCAAATGATGCCTGATTCAAATTCATATTAGAAGTCGCCATGATCTCATTAATTTGCTCTTCTTTTTTGTCCTTATAGCTGCTTACTTCGTGATGAGTAATACTAAGGGTAAAATTATCAAGAGGACGTGGCTCAGGACTTGAAATTTGAAACCTGGGCTGAGAACTAATACTTTTAACATTTTCGCTAATTTTCTTGCCATTGACCTCTGAATTATTTTGAATTCCTAAAATATGTAAAATGCTGTATTTTTTGACTAGAACCTTAAGTCATAGAAGCACCCAACTAGGTTATCAAAAATAAAATATTTACCATGCTTTGCTTTTAGAATTTGACAACTACTATAAATACCAAAATGTCCAATATGTTTATAACCTACTTACCAAATGATGCATTATTTAAATTCATATTAGAAGTCACCATGATTTTATCGATTTGCTCTTCTTTTATCTTTCATTGCCGCTAAATTCATGATAAGTAGAGCCAGATGTAAAGTTATTAACAGGAGGTGGCCCAGGACTTGAAATCTGGAAACTTGGCTGAGTACTACTACTTTTAAAATTGTTGCTAATTTCCTTATCATTAGTCTCTAAATTATTTTCTGTTCCTAAAATATATGTAAAATGCTGTATTTGTGACGTTAGACCCTTAAAACTCATTTCAGCTCTCAACTAGGTTATAAAAAATTAAATATATTTACAAATTTTAACATTTTTATTTAATATTACGTCAGGAATCTCCAAAATTTAATTAATTCATCTAGTTCTTTTACTCATTGTTACAAGAGGCTTGATTATTAAAGTTTCCAGAACGAGAAGGTTTTTGAAAACATGTCTGAGATATGATATTGATATTATTTTTGATCGTACTTGTTTCCGAATTTTTGTTTAGTTCTAAAATCAGAGAGAGAGAAATTATTATTTTTTATATTTCCAAAACACTTATAAGCACAATAAAAAATGGCCTATTTATGTAAAGTTCAATCGGCTAATTTCCTGCAACACACTCACATTATAATAATATGCTGATATGTAATTTTTTTAAATACTCAAATAAACAAAGGATTAGCAAAAACAGTAAGGCTGGGTCTAAAATATTAAAAGAAAAAGATTGTATGTACGTGTTTCATTTTTACAATCTTGGGACCTCAACAATTTGGACCTAAAACGAACAAATTAAGTAATTTACAAAACACAATATAAAGCGGCTAACACACGCAGCCAGACCATATTATATAACCCTAGCACACTGAAATCGTGTATCACCTAGCAAAAACAAAACTAAGAGATAATAAATAGCCAAACCTAATTGAAATAAGAAACTAAGAACATCAGCAAATTTGTGAATCGACCTTAATGGTGAGTCTATAAATCAACCTTAAAATATCATAGCTTAATTTAAGGGTCATAAGTCTGATTAAAAATTTTGGTTAGAGAAACTTTCTAACTTTTTATAAATACTTATGAAATTTAAGTTTATACTTGCTTTCAATATTTGCGCGCCTGTGATATTTCTTAATTAATTTTTTTTTTAATTTATAAAAAGGTGGCGAAATACCCACTTAAATACTTTTAAACTAAAGTGTTACTAATTTTTACTTACCTGATATGCTTTTGTTTTTCGACGCAAGTGCTAACAACTTTTCTGTATATGAAAGATACGACATGGTCCAAAAATAATGTGGGCTACGTTTTTAGTTTTTGAAAATGAACACAACTTTTTCTCATTAACCAAATCAAAATCTGGGGAATTATAAACACTAGGTACTTAACATTATGCACTTAACGTATTATTCGACTAGCGACATGGCCGTCATGACAATGAGCCCTTTTAAATAAGAATATTTTTACAAGGCCGCCTGGATTTACACCTTATCTACACTGCACTATGTCTGGGACATGTGTGGGTTTATCTGGGACTATGTATTGCAGTCAAGGTCTTTTTATATTACAGCTATATAGTTAAGGCATTTTCTATTATTAAAATATGACGATAAAATGGTGTGTTATTAATGAAAAAGTCTACATCTACCAAGTTTTTCAGATAAGGCTTTATTATCCTTTTAATGTAGTTGAGGGTCGAGGCATTTTGATCGAATAAAATGATGACGTTTGTTACATTTTCATATTTTTCTATCTGCTTTTAAAGTGAAATGGAGCTAGATAAGGTGTTTTTAGATAGCTAAATCGAATTTAGCGGGTCCGATTTATCAAAAAACGACCTTAATTTTTTTTAATTTTGCAGTTAAGGTCTTTTAACCAAGCAGGGCAGTATTATATACTATCTTTCCAGAAAAAACAATAATTTAGCAGAAATTCAGATTACCGAATAAAGAGATTTTTTTTTATTTTAAATCTATTTCAATAATGAACCACAAGTTAAAAAAAAGCAAAGAATAACTGAGAAAAACTACCCCCATAATAATATATTAGAGCAATCGGGATATATTACAATTATAGCCTTATATCAGTAATACAAAAAACTACAAAGATTAAATTCGCCCAAGGGAAGCCGACATCATCAGTTAAAAAGAAATGTAGAGTCGAAATAAAAGATAAATGAACGCAATTAAATGAATTGTTTCTAGACTGGCACGGATAAAATTCACGACATTGATAAAATAATTCTAATATGAGCTGGACAAAAGGCACTAAAATGAACTTCAATGAAGAATCATACTGAATGAATCTAGACAAATAAATAGTCGGATTGGCCCAAAAAATATTATTATAAAATAAAAGGCATAGCTCTTTCCAAATTACGATAATTCAAGAGGAAGAGTGAACCAAATGCAGCAGAAAGACTCGAATATGAACATTGCCCTAAACGAGTTTGCCAAATAGTCAGTCCGGACGACTTTCCAATGTTTTTATCAAAAGATAGCGTGCCTCTATCTTACTTTTAATCAACCGAGAACAAAATTCAATAAAGTGAACGACTATGAACGAAAATACGCCAAAAATATGGACTCTCAATTATACGATATGATTGGAGGCTTCTCCTAATACGATATATAAATAAACACAAAACTGCATTAACTAGCCCTAACAACAGAACTTCCCGGTTTAGAGTCTAATTAATAATTAAAAGCATCAAACAACACGAATCTCTAGAAGTTGATTGCAAAAATAAATATTAAAATTAAAAATAAAAATAAAACTCATAATTCCCATTGCAATGACTTTAACTTCGGTACTATAACAAATTCCACAAATTCCAACGAATTTAAGGCTACAGATCTATTCCGAGAAAAATCTTTGAATATATCAACATGAAATTTCAGAATAGGTTGTTTTATTGCTTACAAAATAATGGACTTAATTTTGAGAATATTAGCAAACATATTAAAAAATAGAATTACTACACTTATTATTTGACCAAATAATATTTAATTTTTACTACATCTGCTGCTATAATTTACTTGCATAAGAAAAGAAAACGATTTTTATATTGTAATTTTTTAAAATTGTTGAAATTCAAAAAATCCATATATTGGAAATAGTTTTGCGCAGAAAAATAATACTTTTATTTGAGATACCATAAGGATATTGTATATGTGTAGGGGCAAGTAGCAACTAGGGGGTAAATCTCTCCTTTTCCGGAATATTGCAGTGTGTGTTCTCTCTGTTCATTCCAAACCAAGTTGATTTACTTATTGCAGTTTTTGGGATAATGCCATTGGAACAATATACACTTGCTGATACCCTGTATATCTTTTAAAATGGTCTTTAAATTCATTCTGATCTTGTAACTGATGTGATAGTATTTATTTAAGATATTATTAAATATCTGAGAAGCAATACAATCACATCAGACCAAGTCTTGATTTTGTATTAAAATATTAAAATAAAAATTATGTTCAATTACCTCAGAACTTTTATATTTTAAATCGCTCATTGTACAAAAAGTCATCAGTCGAAGACAAAGCCGCGTGGCCGTCTCATTCGGCTTGTTGGATATGCGCTAAACAACATTCTTGGGAGCTATACTAGTACACTTGGAACAAAGGAGGCGTTTTTATAAACGTTTTGTCTTGAAAATTGCCAAATAAAAATTTTTGGGGTTGGTCAGATTGCTATAATAAAATAATGTTTGGGTAAGAAATATAAACTTGCACTAAGCAATCTCTGCAGTCTATTTATCTTTACAAATAGAACATTAGAGGAGGCAGGCTGAGGTTGTACATACATACCTTCCGGCCTAATGGGTGCCTTTTAATAATTTTTTCCTGAAGTCATTCTTTTTATAGAGCTGGTTTAAAATAAGAGATTTAATCGGGTATAATAAATGGGTATCTAAATAATTTTACATTAGAAATAGCTATAGATTCCGCAGTAGTTTTAAGTGTTTACCGAAACATATTGATACTACTTTAATATGCTGCTTCAAACATAAAAATCACCAAATAAACCTACATATGAAAATAGAAGCTTAAAATTGACATAAGCCAAACCCATTCAATTGTGTTATGCGAGAGGCTAAACCTTCAGATTTTTTAATAATAAGAGCATTATGGAAAACGTAGCACCACAAGCCTCTATCACAATAATTGTCTACCTTAACAATGGCCCGCTTTACAAGCGAACACCCCTCGTCCTGTGTGAAAGTTGCAACCCTCTTTGCTCTTTTTAAGAAGGTCGTTTCATTTGAATTGCCAATTATTATTAGCAACGCCGATGTTGTTATTATATTCATTACACGTCGCAGCTAGGGGTGAACGCAGAGCTTTTATTCCATTTTTATCACTTGTTTTAACGCGACTTTAACCCCATTCTCTGATGAACTTATTGAAAGAGAGCTCAACATTGTCTGGCTGATTGACAGATACCGCATAAGTACCCTCCAGCTGTTGTATATCTAATCAAATAACCGTATATATTAGGATGAAATCCATGCCATTATATTCTCATACATAGTGATGAGTAGAAAGATAGTATAGTACACTATTTCTAATATAGCAAAAATTTTATCATTTCTTCTAAAGTAAAAGCAAAGACATATTTACACATTTTTCACTCAATAATGATTTTATGTAAACCTGCAATTGATTGATTACTATGTTAAGGCTCGTACGAAGGATCAGAATCGACGCATTATCAATGTTTATTCAAATTGTTACAATTAAATCTTGTTGAAATTCCATTGTATCTGGGCACGAATGAAAAACACCTTTTCTGGAAACTTAATGAAATTTCATTTACTTACTTTTTGAATAAAAACTTCATATTTTCAATGCGTTAACTACTACTACCATCAAAATTATAGTAGGGCTGTGGGTTCACTTTTGTCAAATTTACTAAGTAACATTTTTAATGAAAAGGTTGATTAAATTTTGATGACAAATTTATACCTGACATTTTTTAACAAATTGAACTAACTGAAGGCTATTTTGACCTTGTTGCCATGACAGCCCCCAATTTTTCTTGAAATTTTACTTACTCATAAGCATCTACCTATATGACATAAGTTTATTCTTCTTAGCGCACAGTTTTATCCAGAATACCGAAACAGAATTTTTGCACTCGACGCGTGTTTCGCTAAGCATGTTAGCATATTCAGGTGATGAATAAAACTAAGTTTACAATCTACCTAGCTCTATTTTATGCTAACGATTTGCTTAATCAAGCGAAACCAGTAACAAGTAACATTTTTACTGAAATGGTTGATTAAATTTTGATGACAAATTTATACCTGACATTTTTTAACAAATTGAAGGCTATTTTGACATTGTTGCTATGACAACCCCCAATTTTTCTTGAAATTTTACTTACCCATAAGAATCTACCTATATGACATAAATTTATGCTTCTTAACGCTAGATTTGTACTAAAACACAGTTTTATCCAGAATACCGAAACAGAATTTTTGCACTCGACTCGTGTTTCGCTAAGCATGTTAGCATAATCAGGTGATGAAAAAAACTAAATTTACAATCTACCTAGCTCTATTTTATGCTAACGATTTGCTTAATCAAGCGAAACCAAACATAGCCAATCCTGGAAACCTACTAGCCACGCTGGATCAATCAATACATTGGACTATCCGTAATAGGCCTTCTATTTATATTTAAACTATTCTTACATTTAATAACTTCAATAATTTCGTATGCATCTAATAATCTCCTATCAAATATATTATCGATTAACTTTACATTTGCAAATGCCTGTTCGGCAACACTTGATTTTTCTGTTCTACCATATTTTATATGAGCTATGTGTTCTTTGAATCTCAATAGATTGACTTTGACATTTTATATAGATCTATAGCATATATTAATTATTATTTACCAATTTTTAGCCCATTTTTTAAAATGTTATAAATTTTAAAATTAAATTTAGCCAGTGTTGATTCCCTGACGAAGGTCAAGATATTGACCGAAAGCTTGGATACAAAACAAATTATTTTTAATATCTACGTTTGGTTTAATACCCGTTATTAACTTCTACATTTACAACATACAGCCGTGTTCCTATGAATAAAGTAAAATCCTAACATTTTAATTAATAAATATTGAACATAAAGAATGGTATGAGTTCCAGAGGAAAAAGTTTTAAGTAATTAATACAAAATACACCAAGAAAATGTCATTCATCAATAAGAAACTTAAAATCTCAGGAAAATTAAACCTAATTCTGAGGGGTTCTCGGGAAGTCGGAAGTAGAAAATCACTCTTCTCGATCTTTTGATAAAGCTCAACTGGATCTTTTAAATAAAGACCTGAATTTTGGTATTACCTCCTCCAAATGATAACTTGCTTGATATTGTATTGTATATTGCTGACCCTTCTAAAGGATTTGTTAGAGAAACATGCAAAAATCAGAATCAAATCTCTAAAAATGTAACTAATAGTAACAAAAACTCTTGACATGAAATAGGAAAAAGTATAATCAAAAGATTTAAGGAAAAATGTGTTCTCTATCTAAAAGTTAAGGAAAGTAATAATATTGTTACACTGGACACTGGACGCCAATATTCCCAGCCAGTTCATAATTTAATCGAATACGGTCCTTATCTGAAAATCTGAAGGAATCTATTAGCTGAGATGATAACGCAAGTTAAAAACACTTTGAAAAATGTAGTAACCTTAATTCTGATCAAATTAAATGCAATATATCTGTGAGCAATCCAACTAAGAAGAAACTATATTGTCTCCACAAGATTCAAAATCCTAAGAATGCAATGCGTCCCATATTCTCGGCAATAGGATCACCAACTTATAATATATCCAAGTGGCTAGCAAACGAGTTTGAAAATCACCTATAAAACAACAGAATTCGGGAGTACTAAATTTCTTAGATTTCATTAACAAAATTACAGGTACGAACCTCAAGGAAGCTGCAATTTTAATTTCCTTTGATGTTAGCTCTTTGTTCCCTTGTGTACTATTCCCACAGACCATGCAATACCTTGGTGAATTACTTGAGATGAATAGTATAAATGACGAAATCGCACAAAGATATTTAGCTTTTACCAAATTTTGCATGGATCAAAATTATTTTCAATATAAAAATACCTATTACAACTACTTGAAGGCACGGAGTTTTTCACATATTTGTGCTAATCTGGGGATTTTGGGAAAAATGATGCAGTCTTGAAAATAAATGTATATCAAAGAAACAATTCAATTACCCTTTTAGCTATATATTTTCCAAACTTAGTTCAGCCTAATAAATTAAATGATTTAGATAGAGAATGGAGGCAGTTGAGAAATATGGATCTTACTAACTTTAAAAATCTTAACGTTTCAGAATTTTGGACCAAAGTATCTAACACTAGGAGTGCCGATGGTACCGGCAATTTTTCCCACGTTATCTAAACTTGTATTAGACATTTTATGTTTGCCACATTCGAGTGCAGCTGAAGAAAGAATTTTTTCGGTTGTCAATTTAAACAAAACAAAAATAAGAAATAAATTATCTACAGAAACTCTAAGTGGCATATTATACACAAAAACTTTATTTAAAAATCAAAACTGTTTTGATTTTAACATAAGTCCAAACTTGTTAAAAAAAAATGAACTGCAAAATATATGAATAGATGTTAAGTGCACACATTTTATTTGTTCATTTATTTATTTAAGAGGTTTTGTATTTTTTGTTAATTTATATCATATTACATGTTTATTATATAAGGATAAAATACTTACATTTTAATAAAACTCTTGTTCTTTACAAAAAGTGTATTATTATGCAACCAGCAATTTATTAGATGCTTTCTAGGGAAATCTAGGGATTTTTAAAATAAAATCTAGGGACGACAACAAAATTTATCTGGCAACGCTGCTGGTCAGGAGCTCGACTATTTTCCAAGGGTATGATACAAGTATGTGGATGCAATTTTTGCGTTTTTCGACACAAAAACTGCTAATATCGAAAAATTCGTTACAAAACTAAAGAGCCGTTTCCCGACCATTAAATTTACTTATGAAGTCAAGAACAATGGCGAATTACCATTTTTGGATGCTTCAGTAATAAGGAATGATAATAACATGCAAGAATTTAAGATTTATAGAAAAAATGCTGCCACTATCCAATATATTGTTAATGACTCTTTCCTGCGACCAATACAAAATGGTCAACTTTCATTTCTTAGTACACCGTATGGTTAATTTTCCACTCAGTAAAGACATATTTAATAATGCAAAGGACACAATTAAGAATATAGCGAAAGTTAATGGTTTTTAATACGAACCTAATAGGTAAACTAACTAATAGGAATGCGTCTAGAAAGACCATTCGTGATTCTATTTCTTTCGTTAATCAGGATGATGATACCATATAATCCTCAGTATACTAGAGGACTTCAGAGAGTCTTGAAAAACGTAGGTTTAAAATTAGTATACCAAGCTGTTAGGTATTTTTACTAGTCGTGTTTTCCCGTACCTAAGATAGGTAGATATAAAAATAGTATCGAGTACGCGGTAAAAATAAATTACGATTATTGATTGTATGTCATATGAGAAAATAAATGTAAAGTACATCTGGAGAATCAGAAAGGGTTTAAATCATTGTCATATCTTTACAATACAGTACCCTACAAATACAACAGTTTGACAACGAGGATAATTGGAAGTACAAATATTCAATATGGCAGATATTACAGTACAAACGTCTTTCAATATAGAAGCTTTTGAACCTGGAAGGATGAATTTCAAGTTATGGCTAAAAAGGTTGGAAGTAGCTTTCAAGGTATTTCAAGTTAAAACTGAGTTAGAAGTTTCATAGTTGTTACTTTATATTGGTTCTACATCGCTTGAAATAATTTGCAATAAAATAGCCCCTGAAGATCCATACAAATGTACATACAAGGATCTTATAAGAACATTGGAGGAATTTTACTCACCCAAGCCTTTGGAAATAGCAGAAAATTTCAGGTTTTACAAACGAAAACTACACCATGGCGAAAAATTACAAGATTTTGTGGCTGAACTTTAAAAATTAAGTATAAATTGCAACTTTGGAACTTATTTAAAGACAGTATTAAGAAACCAATTCGTGTTTGAACTAACAAGCAAAATGATCCAGGCAAGACTTTTGGCGACTTGTGATTTGGATTTCGATAAAGCAGTGAAGATTGCGGTTAGCATGGAATTGTCAGAAAATGATACAGGTAGCTGTGATGGTCCAGTCAATCAGCCAAGTGTCAAGAGAGCATGGACAGTTTAAAAATTTACAAAAGAAGTTTCCAAATAAACACTAGTACAGGAAACACTAGTACAAATCACCCTACAGAAAGGATTTATCAAAGTTTAACAAAAATGTACATAATACTTCTTGTTTTAGATGTGGCAGTAATCATCTAGCTTCTGAATGCAAGCTTAATAGAAATATTGTTTGTTCAGCCTATGGAGTTCGAGGACATCTACACAAAGTTTGTTTTAGAAAGTCAGATAAAGCTCATACAAATTAGGTGGATGAAACTTTGACTGCGAATGAATCTAATTACGAAGATAAGGAATTTAGGGATAAATATTGGCTAGATATTCAGGTAAATGACAAACTAATAAAGTTCGAAGTTGATAGTGGGGCAGTAGTTACACTTTTAAGCAACAGTTTTCTGCAACAAAATTTTTCACAGCTCTCTATTCAAAATTCTGATTTAAAACTTGTTAGATATTGTGAAACTGAATTTCAAGTATTAGGTTATATTACAGTACAGGTAAAATTTTCAAGCTTTTCTAAAGAATTAAATGCTTACATTACAGATGTTGATAGGCAACCATTGTTGGGTCGCGAATGGCTTCCACAAGTGCCTAATTTTAATTTAAGTATTTTAAATTTAGTATCTATAGATACACATGACCAGTTAGATGTGCTTTTTAAAAAAGATTCACAGATATTTCAACAAGAATACAATAAAATTGAGAGCATTGAAGCCAAATTAACCCTGAAAGCTAATGCAAAACTCGATTTTCTAAAACCTCGTATAGTACATTTCAAGTTAATTCCTTTAGTTGAACGAGAAATACAAGAATTATTAGAATTAGCCGGTATTTTAGAAAAAGTAAATACGTCAGAATGGGCGACATCCATTGTTCCGATTCTAAAAAACAACAATCGTGTAAGACTTTGTGGAGATTTTAGTGTTACAGTTAATTCACAACTTCTTATTGATGACCATCCTTTACCTACGATAGATGAACTTTTTTCACCTATGGCAAGTGGGAAAACTTTTTCAAAAATAGATTTAAGGCAAGCCTATTTACAACTTTCGATAAGTCCTGAAGATAGACACTTATTAACGATAAGTACTCATAAAGGTCTTTACCAATGCACTCGACTTTTATATGGGATGGCATCTGCACCAGCTATTTGGCAGAAATTGAAAATATTTTACAGGGTATACAGGGTGTTTCGGTTTTCTTGATGATATCAAAATAACTGGGGAGACAGATGAAATACATTTAAAAAGGCTAGAAGAAGGATTTCAACGTTTTGTTCAATACAATATTCGAATAAATATAGAAAAAAAGCTCTTTCTTTGAAGATTCTATTGATTATTGTGGTTACGTTATAGATCAATTTGGTATTCATAAATCTGAAAAGAAAATTGACGCTATTAATGATATGCCAAGACCAACGAGCATTACAGAGCTTCGAGCGTTTATTGGCATGACTAATTACTATGGTCGATTTATAAAAATTTTGAGTTATATTCTTTATCCACTAAATAGATTATTATGTAAAAATGTTTCATTTAAGTGGGCTAAGAAATGTGAAAATTCATTTCTGCTACCAAAAGCTGCTTTTCAGAGTGAAGATTTTTTAGTTCATTTTGATACAAAATTGCCCTTGGTAGTATCTACAGATGCTCCTCCATACGGAGTCGGTGCAATTTTGTCTCACGTTTATCCAGATGGTCCCGAACGTGTTATACAGTACGCATCACAAACTTTGCCTTCTACCGAAAAGAAGTATAGTCAAATAGACAAAGAAGCGTATAGTATTGTGTTTGCTTTAAAGAAGTTTTATCAATATTTATACGGAAATAAATTTACTCTGTATACAGATCATAAACCATTAGTGCAATTTTTTGGCTTTACAAGTGGTTTATCTGTATACAGTGCTTACTTCCCTTGCAAGGATTCAATTACGATATTAAATACAAAAATTCTAAGGAAAATGCTAATGCAGATTGTCTTTCCAGGTTGCCAATAGAAAATTCAAATAGATCTCTTTACGATGTAGTAGATATTTTTGAATTAGATTGTATTGAGACTCTTCCAGTTATTGCAAACAAAATTGCCGAAGTTACTAAAAACGATCAAGTTTTAAATAAAATTTTAACTGATTTACAAATCGGTAAAATATTAAAACCATCCGATGGATTCAATATTGACCAATCTGAATTTTCTATTCAGCAAGGAGTTATTATGAGACAACATTAAACTGTCGTTCCAAAAGAATTACAGAGTAAGGTACTGGACGAGTTACACGATAGTGATTTTGGCGGTGTTAAAATGAAATCATTAGAGGTATTGTTGGTGGCCTGGGCTTGATTCGGATATTGAAAAAATGGCTAGAAATTGTTCATATTGTAATTTAGTGAAAAATAATCCACCAAAAGTGGATAATCACATTTGGGAATATCCTACGGAATGTTTCCAAAGAGTGCATGTAGATTTTGCAGGTCCATTTTTGGGTAAAATGTTCTTTATTTTGGTAGACGCATACCTACTCTAAATGACCAGTAGTAAAAATTTTTAAGGACTATAGTTCTTTATCTACGATTACCAATTGTCGAGAAATATTTACTACTGGCATTCCTAGCGTACTGGTGTCTGATAATGGAAGCACGTGTACCTCCACGTTATTTCAAGATTTTCTTAAAGTTAATGGCATTTTTCATAAGCTTATAGCACCTTAAAATCCATTAACAAATGGTCAAGCAGAACGACCTGTTCAAACTTTAAAAAAATCAGTCTTGTCATTACGATTTGAGAATAAAAAATATTTACATTGTGCATTTAAAAAAAAAAATTCGAACTATGTTAGATTAGTTTTTACCTGATTCAGATAATCAGAACATAGGTGCAAATGATTCTAAAAAGGTTCGTGTTTTAAAAGAGGGAGATAGGGTGGAATGTAGGAACTATATTGGTAAAATTAAGTGGGTTTTCGGAATTATTACAAAGAAATTAGGTAGATTACATTATCTTATTAAAATTGGTGATGGTCGAATATGGAAAAGGCATATAAACCAAATAAGATAGATTGGAAATGATATTCCAGTTAATAATGAAAGTTTAGAAAATTTAGATTATTACATTCCAGATCAAAGTACCTGATTTGTCTGATGCTCAAGAAACTTTGAATGAACCAAGACTCTCACAGTCTACAACATGTAACAATACAGGTGGTTCTGTGACATATAGGCCAAAAAGAAATGTACAAAAACCTAACAAATATTCTGATTTTATATAATTTACATTAATTAAGAAAGAGAGGTGTTAGGTATTTTTATTAGTCGTGTTTTCTCGTACCTAAGATAGGTATATAAAAATAGTATCAAGTACGCGGTAAAAAAATATGATTATTAATTGTATGTCATATGAGAAAATAAATGTAAAGTACGTGTGGAGAATCAGAAAGAGTTTAAATCATATAATCTTTAAAATACAGTACCCTACAAATACAACACAAGCTCAGTTTAACGAAAATAAATTATTAGGTGGTGCAAAAGACTAAGTTGAAACATGAAAAAAAAGTGGAACTTATGAAATTGCATGGTATGGAACCAAAAATATGTTAGGCAAACTAGAACATCCATACAAATGGGATTCAAAGAACACATAGTTCATTTAAAATATGGTAGAACACGAAAATTAATCGTTGCCGAGCATGCTTTTGAAAACAATCATAAAATAACAATTAAAAATGTTAAGTTAATCCATAAAAAATCTGATAGAATATTATTAGACGCATACGAAAGTATTGAAATTAATAAATATAAAAATTGATGAAATAGAGATAGAGGGCCTATTCCCAGTAATGCATTGTATTGGTTGATCGAGCGTGACTAGTAGGATCCCATGATTGGTTATTTCTGGTTTCGCTTGATTAAGCAAACAGTAAGTATAAAATACTTAGGTATATTGCAAATTTAGTTTCAATCATCTCATGACAAATGATAATGCTAACATGGTTAGCGAAACGCGTGTCGAGTAGAAAACTCATGTTTCGATATTGCGGATAAAACTGAGTTGTAATGCATTTTGCCAAAGGTTCCAAACCTCAACTTAGTGGCTTGTAGTCAAAAGAAGGCACAATTTCATGAAGGATGTTGTTAATGTTCTTAGATAGATTTCCTAGCTCAGGATTCAATGCAGATTCTTCCATTGGATAGGTTAAATACTTTACATTTTTATGAAACGCTTTAAGGTATTAAGATTTTTTGGAAAGGAAAGAAACCATACAAATTCCAATTGATTTTATTTATATGTGATTAGCTGCTTATTTGATTACTTACTTTCGTATTGGAACATGGTTTTTTTAGACGTATGCTAAGGCACTTGGAAAAGGTTTTTTTTAACTCGCGACATTTGACACTACTCTACTCGCGACGGGGAATATATATCTTAATTTTATTCAAGATTGTTTACGAAATAATTTATGAGGCTAATATTAATTTGCTATATTTTTTATGCAATTAGAGCCTAGGGAAGTTATAAAATAAGTATATTGTTTTAATTCTGCCTAACTCTCATTATCGCTTAATACTAGCATTTCCCTGAGCCCTAGTATGAACTTTAATTTTCTCCTTTTTGTAGCATGCTCGGCAACACTCTATTTTTCTCGTCTACCACACTTTAAATAAGCTAGGTGTTCTTCTTTCTATTAATTAAGCAAATAGGTAGTATAAATAGAGTTAGGTATATTATAAGTTTGGTTTGAGCATCTCGTGATGATGCTAACTGGTTAGCGAAACACGCGTCGAGCTCAAAATGTACTTCCTTAATAACTCTAATTTGTTAACGCATTTTAAAGCGTATGACTCCGAAGAAAATATTTTTGAGAGTTTAAAATCTCCCAACGAGAAGTTCCTCTTTTATATTTATAAGTTAGAAAAAATATTTGTGTCTCTATTTGAAGCTTTGTCAACAAAGCCTGGAATTTCCAACGCATACCTTACTGAAACGAGCAAAATAGAATTTGGTTATCCTTGCAAATAATTTGCGAAAACCTACACCGTCAAATTATTTATAACACTTAGAATTTTTTATACTCTTAAATACGCCAACAGAGATTTAAAATCCTCGAGAAAATCAGACAAAACCAATCAAAAAATTTAAATTTTGTCTCATTTATAAATATAATAGATGTTTTGATATGTTTGGTTTGCAATTTATCATAATATAAAATATTATTTTATTTTTCTGATAGTTTTATTAATTTCTTAACTGGTGCAACTAACGTTTTTCCGCAATCACAATAAATAAATTATTTCCATGGTCCAACAAACGCGCGCCTTAAGCTGAAACCGATGCCGCCTTTGTGGGGAGGCCAAAAAAGGTGCCGTCTCGGACTTTCGTATCTGGTGTAGGTTAATCTGGGGCATAGGCGCATTCCGTTTTATCGGCAAGCGCTATCTTGTCCATGTGGCTTCTTAGCCGACAATGACCAGTGTAGATGCTAACCACAGCCTGTACCTGATGTCGGCCAAGTTGAAGTAGTTCTCTAGTTCTCACTCCTGATGGCATATTCACTGCCATATTTGAATGTGTTAGGCCCGGTAACTCTCTCCATTTGTCTACAAATTGCTGTTGTGTCAACCTGAATAGCGCTTCTTCAGCTGTGGTCAAAGCATTTCCTAGTATTGGTTCTGGTCCTGTTAAGGCCGATGCGGCCGCCTGATTTGCAAGATCACCAGCTTCCTCGTTGCCTTCAAATCCTGCATGTCCAGGTATCCAGATCAGTGTAAGTTTATTTTCCCTATCTAGTTTGGTGAGGAGTTTCTAGCATATCTATACTAACTTGGATGAAGAACGGCTAGAGTCAAGAGCTTTCAAAGCTGCTTAACTGTCCGAGAGTATTTCGATTGATTTGCCTTTCCAGTATCTATCGATGAGCCACTGTGCAGCCTTATCAATTGGTTGAACTTAAGTCTGAAAATTGGTTGCATGTTTGCACAGGGTACACTACTTAAGCTCTGCCTTACGATTTTTATTTCATGCAGCGGCTCCTGTACCATCATTGGTCTTGGAGCCGTCAGTGAACCAAGTATTATGTGTTGTTCTCAGATGTGCCGAGTCTCGTGCTCATTCGTTCCTCTCTGGTAGGAAGACGCCATTGGCATAGTAACAGTTAGTTTTGATAGGCAAAACATCTGAGGGTAGACCCGACATATTGTCCCGTTTATTAATGTTTTGTAGCATGTTGAGTAACATGATGATCGCCTGCGGACACAAAACAACCCAAAACCAAATAAGGGTCTGAAGCCTAACCCCTTCAGAATCGCCATTGATTCGTCATCAATGACAAAGCTCCAGGTTCATTCTGTACGATACCCTTTCCGGTGTAGGATCACTCACTTTCGGGTACTTAGATTATGGTTCATATTCCGCAGTCTTCTTAGCACCATTTTTTAAGTCAGTCGTTTGTCGTTTTCATCAAAAATGTATACAATGCATACCTGTGGTCTTGGTATGAGGCAACTGCAGAATCAGTGTGGACTCTCTAATTCCTCGCAGTGTCGCCTCATAAGATGGTGGTTGTTCCTACCCTATATTTCTATGTCTGCTATTCATGCGTGCTGCCAGCAGATCGTACGCGTTTTCTATCCAATCTGCTGGTGGTGCTAGAGGGGCGGTCTTGATTCTCCTGAACAGTGCCAGTGGTGCATCTACTTTCTGGGTTCAGGTCTTTCTTGTCTTCTTGTTCCTTATTTCTTTCAAAAGCATTTTTCAAGATTGTGGGGTAGTCTAGCCCCCGTTGAAGTAATCGTGTGCGGCGTTTTCTTTTCGACAAAGCTAGCCTTCTTCTCTTGAGAGTAGGATTCTCAAGAGCGGCCGGCTAATCTTCGGTTTCGCTCCCCTACTCCCCACTGGTGGTAAAATGTAATAGCCCCCCGCCCCCCAGACGAAATGCTGCTGATTTCAGGATTCGTTGGCCTCTCCTGTTATAATTATCGGGTTGAGGTTGGCCTGTCCATCCTCAACCTCCATTGGTTTAGGGTGATACGAACACTATTTCTTCTACGAGCATTAGATAACAACAAAAAAAAACAGCGATTATTTTTTGAAAAAACTTTAATGAAACCTGAAAGAACTACGACAATAATTTTATAAATTAATGAAAAATCTATACGATGCGACGTTTCATAGTGTTTGTAGTTGCTTGCTGGCATGAAATAGAGAAAATGTCCAATATGAGGTAGGTGTCAAAATCAACCGGTGTCCCTATTGTTGCTTGACATATTAAAATCATCATTTGCCATTAATCATTGTACAGGATACTTAAAAATATGTTAAACTGAATTATCGGGAATTACTAACAAATTTAGTCAAAAAGAATAAACTGCAACTTGCAACGGTTTCTCACGATGCATTAAATCATAATTTTTTGCTTAAATCTAATTCCCATCTGATAATAGTTAGTGTCTTTAACGAAATTTATGGCTGCACCCCGTTGAGTCACGTACAACACACTGACCACACTCACTGGCGTGACAACACCTTCAGACCAAAGAGGATGATATAGGCCCAACTATTGCATGACTAGATGTGATAAACGTTCTCAATAGTCAAATTCTATGGAATTACATCCCTTTAACTGAGTTTCATCATTTAATCACCAATGGTTATTTGTGGAAGGATTCAATTTTTCGAGCGATATAAGAGTGGCTGTAATCCTGTAAGAGAATTTTTGAAATAAGCTTTTATAAACTACTGTTTTAAAAATAGATAATAGTGTTTTATTGCTTAAATGGTTTGA
>MU186613.1:3332-17827 GCA_016904865.1 Pissodes strobi | reverse complement strand
TTTTTTTGAAAAAAGGCGTTTTAAATTTTAAAAATGATTATGTTTTAGACTTCATACGAATTTATTGAGGCAGAAGAGTGTAGTATGGGAAAAAACTGAAAATTTGACCTTAAATCAAGGCATAAAAGATAATAATAGTGAAGATTTGGAGCTTGTAAGTTTCACTATACATTTAAAAAATCGCTATTCTATAATTTAATGATGTTTTTTTGTTTTAGACCGAAAATAATTGTGTTGTTGAGCTAGATCGAGACTGTCTTCAAGAAAAATTAGAACATCTCAGTTTAGAAGGCATCGAACCAAATTCTAAATATTTGGATGTAATAAATTTGAACCATTATAATAAAGGCCTCCAAAAAGTTAATATTTTTTGTTTCAGGCCTTCAATGATATTGTTGTTGAAGTAGATCTAGAGCGCCCTAAAGAAAAAACGGATCATCCAATTATGGAGATGGACAATGGAAATAATATTGTAATTCAAGGTTTGGAGGTGGGAGTGAGTTGAAACCAATTTACAAAAAATACTCAAAATTTTCACGGTTCTATTTGTATTTCAGGTTATTCAATCATTTACTGTTGAGGTAGACATAGAGTGTCCCACCAAATTACACATAAAACGAAAATGCTGTACAGATGTAATGAACAAATACCGCATTTCTTCGATAAACTCAAATGAAAGTGATCTTGATCACACCGATTCTGATCCGACTTATTCACAGGAAAATTATAAAACTAGGTACATTTTTTTGAAAGATATACCATCAACAAGCTTCGCAATGCCTTCGAGTTTATATTCCGATAATTCTTCAGAGTCGTCTACAGATGAAGAAAATCTTAAAGAGAATGTTCAGAAAGGAAGGAAAAGTTCTAGAAATCCCGAAACTTGGAAGCAAATTAAGGCCAAAAAACTTTGAAATAGCGGGAAAGCCTATAAGTCAGTATCCAAATCCAAAAAACAAATTCCAGAAAGTAAAATGAAATCAACTTCCCGAGAACTGTCGATTAAAATGTGGTGATAATATTGATACGGAAGATCGAACAGCAATATTCAACAGTTTCTGGAATCTTGGGGATATCAATAAGAAACGTGCATTTGTTGGTTCATGCATGAAAAACATAGTTCCGCGATACAGATATACTAATGTTGAAAGGCTGGAAATGCGAACCAGGCTTTTTACTTCACGGTAAATGGTTTGCCAGTACGAGTTTGCAAAACATTTTATAAAAACACCTTAGACATATCCGTCAAGATGATTCGCACTGTAAGACATAAGATGGGCGAAAATGGATTTCTACAAGAGAACAATCGAGGATAACGCAATCATCACCTACAACTTGATCCAAATCTCAAAGAAGATATAAAAAATCACATTAATTGAATACCGAGAATTGAATCACACTATGTGCGATCGACTACTCAACGTGAATACATAGATGGCAGTAAAACTATTACTCAACTCTACAAAGATTTTGAGGAATATCAAAAATCAAACAATAAAAGCGCTGGAAAATATCGGAGGTACTTCAATATCGGATTTCATCAACCTAAAATGGATCAGAGCGATCAGTGCCTATCCTATCTTAATGCATAGGGAACATCGAAAGAAAATTTGGAAGAGGAATATAGAAACCATTTAACAGAGAAGGATTTATGTCGCACAGAAAAGAGAAAAGATCGTTTTGAGATATCAGACAATAAAAAAGTGGTGGATTACGATCTTCAAGCGGTCCTACAGTGTCCAAGGGGTGAAACTTCCGCTTTTTATTATAAGTCAGAGCTAAATAGCTACAACCTAACCTTTGTGGAATTAGACAAAATAGAAGATAATGCCAAAAAACACAGTGCCTACGAAGATGTCCATTGTTTTTATTGGAACGAAACAGAAGGTAAACGTGGAGCTATTGAAATAGGCACATGCATTCTAAAATATTTTGACACACTATTTAGCAGTAATGCCCATTTATTTGAGACTGGATTAGACATAACATTCTATTCTGACAACTGCTGTGGCCAGAATATGAATAAATTTATTACAAGTCTTTATTTATATGCAATCAATCGTTACAACATCAAAGCCTAACGCATAAATTTTTAATTAAGGGACACTCACAGAATGAAGGAGACAACGTACACTCTCTAATAGAAAAAGAAGTAAAGAGAAACTGGGCCCATATACACTCCCCATCAATATGTCACTATAATAAAAAACGCAAAAAAAATTGAAGCCACCTTTCAATGTTCATGAACTCTCACACGAGTGCTTCCTTGACATTAAAAAACTTCAAGAGGATCTTGGATGTAATTTTAGGGAGGATGTTATCTTGGAATAAAATAAAAAGTCTTAAATTTATTAAAGACAGGCCATACATCTTTTTTTATAGGATCTTATTCTCAGACATCTGATGGTTATATTGAAGTAGTTGTGAGATCTCAAAGAAGAAAAATGGAAGCAATCGAAAAGTTACAATTGGGACTGGCTTACCCAACAAAAATTGAACTTGAAAATAAGAAGAAAGACTTAAAAGATCTGATTTCAAAAAACTTAATACCCAGTTTTTATTCAGCTTTTTTTAACTCGATATTGTAAAATTCGGTTGTTTTTTAAATTCATTACTTCGTATTTATAAGAGTTCCTACTGTTATGATTTTAACGGGTTATATTTATAGGTACCAAAGTTATAGATTAATAAATGAATTTTATTTTTGTTTACAAGTAGCATAAGACATTACCTGATTTATAAAAAATAGCATTTCATACTATTAAAATGATCGAAATTAAATTCTAATTTTGTTTTTTGTATATTGTTGCTTACCTCAATATTGCAATCGTATTATAGTACCCAATATATATAATTTTACAATTTAAATCTACAGAGACACAATCATAAATATGTAATAAGAAAATCATAAACTTTTAATAATAAAAAGTATCATTTCGAAATAAACATGGCATTAAAAGTCTGAAATTAAACGAAAACAGGCACATTTCTAATCACGTTTTTTTTTATTTTGAAAAAATTTAAAGCTAAAGAGGCGCAAACTGATTTTATCTAATTTGCAAAGCCACAAAGTCCACAACATAACTTTGATTTCGAAAAACTTTAACGACCTCGTATCTCAACTATATTAACCGTGATAAAATAGTTATTTTCGTTACAAGTACCTAAAATGGAGTTTTTCAGGACGAATCATTGCTGTTTCCGGACGAGGCGTTAGCCGAGTCCGGAATAGCAGATGAGTCCTGAAAAACTTCATTTAGGTACGTGTGACAAACACTATTTTTTGTCATACGCTCCCAAAATTTGATTTTTATTTATACGCTTTTTGCAATTCTTCAGAACGCCTAAATTTGCAAATTTACCATAATTTTTGAAATCTTTAGGTTTGTTCCAACCGACTTGAAAACCGTACGAGGGACCATCATTTCTAGTTGACAATTTCACTTTTGAAGGCGATAAATATGCTGTCATGTTGACAAACGAATTATACAACTAGAAATTACCGTCCCATGTACGGTTTTCATAGTCAGTTGGAACAGAGCTAAAAATTTGATATCGCAGCAACTATTAGACAATTTTGTCATGTCATTCGAAATTTGACATTTAGACATATTCAGGAATTTTGGAATAGTCCGTAAAGGTTGCTATGACGACTTTTAGGGACTAGGCCTAAAAAATAGTATATTATTTTATATGGAGGAAAAGTGATACTTTTCATGGCGCGCTCGTGTTTAACAGCCGAACGGAGTGAGGCTGGTAATAGAGAGCAAGCCATGAAAAGTAACTTTTCCTCCGAATAAAATATGCTGTTTTTTCTTCAAATGTCGACAAATTAATGCAAAAACATCTCTTTTTAATAGTAAAAATAATTATTATTAAAGATAAGTGGGTTCGCAAGGCGGCTTAGACCGGTGCGGTGTCGGTGAATAGGCACAGGTTGTTGCTATAGTAATGTAACATAAAGCTGTCAGTGAACACTGTCAACAATAATTATATTTTTAAGGTTGCGTCTCCGATTGCGTTTTAATTCCGTCTTGATAAACAGTTATTGAGTAAGATCGATTAAATAATAACCAATTTGTTCCTAAACCAGTGATTTTTAGAAATGCAGTCACACATTGAGTGATAAATACAAATTGTAGTTTAATAAATCTTGAGATGTTCACGCTTATTTTGTTGCCTGTTCGGATCGTATCTATGTTGCTATGACAACACTTTTACCTCCGCCGGCGGAAAAGTGAAAAGTAAAGCTCCGGCGGAGGAAAAACGAAACTTCACGGCCGCCTACACAGTCGAGTAATGACGGATTTACTGACGTTTGAAGAAAAAAGCATTTTACGGACTCAAATGAGTCCGTAAAATAGCTATTTTTGAGAGCGTATGACAAAAAGATATTTGTTTGGAAATACCACACAAATGCTTTTCATAAAAAGAAGATATAGTTAGCCTTTCACCAATACATCAACAGTTTCTGTCATTTCTAAGAAAACTATATGTTTTTGATTATGCCTCTTTAGTACTAAAGGTGCGATATATATATATTATATTATTATACATGATGATTTTCCGGATATAAATTAATCCAGTTAATTAGTGACGTCTCGGCAAATCCCACTGTTCTACAGGCGGCCACTTATTTTGTGATTGCCACATTGTCCTCTGTCTCTGACGCTGTCACTAGGATCTGCTAACATTGATTACGACATTATTGTCGAATATGTTCATTACCTTAACTGACTAACCTCTCTTTGAGATTTCAGGGGCATAATGCTTTTATTTATTGATAAAATTGCTTATCTGTGTTCCAATATTTTGCAGTACATTTTTATTACACACCTTTTTACTTTTGAAACTTGAACTCATTGTCGATTATTACTTTTTATGTATTTATTTTCCTAAGATTAAGTTTGATGTTCTGTTCCTAATTTCCTTACACAGAGTAAATGGTAATTGTATAATTTATCACTGCAGTAAAACCACAAATGCAATTAGAGATTGTAGTATATTATTCTGGTTGTTAGATTAAGCTACATTTTAAACCTCTTTAAAGTAGTACTTTTCATTAGTTTGGGTTCTACGTTGGCAAACAGCAGTCCGCTGTCGACCATTTGAAAACGTATATATGAAACCATAGTATAAAATTTGACTCTCAGACGTTGGCGGCCCGAACAGACGTGAGTCCGAAGTTATCCCAACATGGTAAATACGAAATTCTTTTCTGATTGGCTTTTTATCTAATACGGAACTTTTGACGCAGTCAAATGGGGTAATCTAGAAAATCGTGCTTGGCTATGGCCAAATGTGTAAAGGCATTAAGTGCTTTAACAAAGTATTTCCACAAGTATTAAGTGATGCAAGACTTTAAAAAAATCAAGGCATTTTTATTTGACCTCAAATAACGCAACCCTCTAGCATCTCATTGTTTAAGAACCCTTTATTCCCAATATTTGATTGATAACGAGAGACATACTTCGCGTTAACGCTAGTAAGCTCGGAATAAATTCTGTTCATATTTAAAACAACATAAATTTTCTAAAACTTTCAGCACTAGCAAACTTCTGACTGTTATTTCCAGTTATTTGGACTATTCCTAAGAGAGCGAACTCGGACTCCTGCGGGACTACAAGGGGATCTATGAAGTAGAGTCTCGGAAAATTTTCCGACTAACGCTGTAATCTCCAGAGATGCCGCACGCATTTGATTGATGAAGCCCGTCTGTTGGGATGCCGTAATTGTTTTCTAATTATTTGTGCCAAACATTTATATGCTGGTGAGGAGGTTTAATTATTAATCAAGTAAAGTTTGATTTATACTTATTATTTTAATAAATAGTGCTGATTGAATTATTGTTATTTTTTAAAATGATTAGATTGCTGGAGATAATTATTTGTATAACAACAAATTATTATACGAATTAATAGTCAATAATTCTACATGTTGTATCCATGAAACAGTAAAATTTGGTACTTGGACACTATATGGAAGAAATTTAAAGTCAAAATTTAATTTACTTTTATCACTATGAAAGAACAGTTACTACGGTAGAAGCCGGGCTGCAGTATTTAGATATCACTGAGTTTCTAATAAGGCCATATTACTATAAGTATACCTATGCCTATATTTAAACGGTATATATATAGGCAGCAGATTTCTTTTCCACCATTAAACATGTTAAAAAATAAAACCGGTATGAAAATTGGTTACTTCAAAATGAGGAAAGACCAAGTGATTTTCCTTCCGTTTCGGTAAAGGGTACATTCCATTTCTTCTCAATTCCACTTGGAGAAGGAGAATTTCAGCAACTGCAACTCATGTCCTTTCTTTTTATGAATAGGCAAGTTCAAAAGTGGCACTTTTGCTCGCTTTTCAGTTATCCCATTTTTTGGATCTAACTTGGATGAGGTCAAGTATAGAGTTTAGCAAGTCTACGCACTTCTTGTATTCATTATCTTAATATGCTTTGCTGCATCCACAAATTTTTATATTTTAATTTACATTCCCTATAATGTGGTTTGTTTCCGTTACACTGTTTTATCGTTAATGCAGATTTAGTGGGAATGGTTTCCTTGTCTACTGCGACATGATCTTAGATAGGACTTAAGTTTAATCTTTTTAATAAAGTTTATAGTAAAAATCTTATCTTGCAGCTTACCATGCCTATCTGTGACTCGCGGTATAAAATGTGTTGTAGTGAAGGAGATTGATTTACGTCCACCGATTGCACGACTTCCGGTGTTCGGCTATGCCTCACACCAGAAACTGTCGTGCGCGCACCGGAAAAGCCTAGTTTCAGGACTTGTAATGAACTATACTATTATTTATTCTGACCTTACTTGTCACAAATACATCAAAATTCGCTGCCCATTCAATTACAACAAAACATACAAACACATTTCCATAGCAACGCTTGATGAATATTAGATAAGTACCAGTGCCTTGCTTGTCTTGCAAGTTTGACGTTTACTTACATTTTAATACAAAATGTAGTATGACATGATTTTGGATACGTAAAATTATAATAATTTTATGTTTATGCTTTGATTTCAGACAAGTATTATGAAAAATATCGTTCATTACACGTCCAGAAACAGCTTTTCCTCTGCTTGCAGGCCTTCCGATGATCGGCCTAGTTTCCGGACTGGTAATGAAATATACTATAAAAAAATTATACATCTTTGAATGAAACTTTTTGAGGCACCAATGTAAAAGATCTTATAAAGCCATATCAATCTTTTTCCATTAGAGTCGTGGTTAAATAAATATATATTGATTATTTCTTACACGTGTTTCACTTTTAGAAAAATCGGTTTAACTCTATTTTTTATACAAATATTTTAGCAGGCATAAGTTATATGAAAAATTAATTATTTGATTTTCCGATTTCTCTTGCTGGGCTGTTTTATTAAGATGCTTTAAAAAAGTTTGATCATAAAATTAATCTTGAAAATTAAAAATTAATCTAGAAGTTTTAAATGTGTGCTCGCTATTCCACAAAATCGAAGTGTCTCAATGTGAATCGAGGAAATTATAAGGAATTATTATTTTGAAACACTGAAAATAAAGGTTTACAAGTATAGTTAAGTTCACTGGTTCACTCGTAGATACACTTATACATTTGTATTTCTTTGGTGTCCCCTGAAAACCCGTAACTTTTTTTTTTCAACGTCCATGCATTTGCACCTGTTATTTTAGGTTTACGATGCAGGGGCATCCAATCCTGCTTAAAAATTGTGAGAAATATCGTTTTTGGTAATATGTGAATGAATAGATAATGACTTTTCAAAAAAAAAATTGACCTTTTTTAGGTTGAAAATGGGAGCAACTTGATATAATTCTTATCGGAATATTGGCAAAGGTTGAAAAAACCGATATTTGTGTGACAGAAAGCGTTCGATGCTGTTTCATCGTATATCTTTTCAAAGAACCAAACATCAATTTAGGCTTAGGCATATATTAGCTTAAGTAAAAATTATGTTCGTTGCGATTTCTTTTTAGATTTTTGAAAAATAAAAATATATTATTTAAAATTTTTTATTTTTGGCTTTTGACAAAAAATTTTATATTTAGGAGGAATTTAGATGAGTAAAAGAATTTCTAAAGTAGAAAACAAAAATGTGAGTTTCAGATTACTACACCTTTTTATTATGTTGTCGATTTTAACACAATTGGTATTTAAGGGTGTTTTATGTTGATAAAATACTACCAGAGTAAACTGGAACAGTCACCATGCTCTCGAGTTGTTTCTGTCAAAATATAAGAATACTATCAGCTTCTAGTGAAAAAGATTTTCTTCTCATAAAACCGTTGAATATGTCAAAATAATTAACGTAAACCGTATTTTTTTTAGAGTTTAATTTATATTAGATTAGTTAGAGATTGTAGATAGTTTACTAAAAATTCTATTTTCTACTCCCGTGCGTAAAGTACTCACTTTACGCACTCTCGATGATTTGTAAAATAAGCCTTTTTAATGTGCAGTGCGTAAAGTAAGTTATTTAACGCACTAGTGCGTAAAGTAAATTTTACATATTTTTTGACGTTTAGAGCACTAGTGCGTAAAATAATTTATTTTACGCACTAGGGCGTAAAGTATTTTAATATTTTAGTTTTTTCATATATTTTTCGGTAGTAGAAAAAATTTTGTATGCTACTCATGGGTAAAGTACCCTTTTTTTATTCATGGTCACTTTAGACACTTGTTGCATAAATAACTATTATAGTCTCCTTTCAATAAACTGAAAATATGAGGCCCAAATTTTGTTGAAACTCTATTTCAAACTTTCTTATCTTTGGGTCATTATATACAGTGTGTCCAAAGAACTTTTTTATTATTGGTTTCTCAGAAAATTTTATTCTTGATAAAAGTTGGTGCTTGCCCTAAAACAGTAAACGTGTATTTCAAATTTTTCGTACTGCTTTTAGTGCGGGCGCAAATGTCATTTTTCCGAAATCGCGTTAAGAGTAAAGTACCTTAATTTATAAAGATACAGCAAAATCTTGTAAGAAAAAGTTCTTCCAAATTAAAAAAGTAATCTAAATATGAAATTTGAGTTTAGTACATCAACTTTTAATTTTTCTTTTTCTTCCAGATTTTTTCTTAAACGTTACACAACTGGAGAATGTTTTGTTCTTTTGTTATTGGTTATGGTTATTGGCCAAGTAACTTCTGTATATAAAAAAAATCTATTTGGATATAATATAATTTAGAAAAATATCTTTCCAATCGGATTAAAAACTATATATCATGTCAAACTTGAAAATTGGCAGTCTGCTTTTAATGTCATGACGAAGGTTGCCACATTGTAAGTCCTCTATTTTTTCTCTTTAGCCCAGTACAAACTTGACTTATTTCATTTAGGCATAATGCGATAGGCTAAAGGGAAATAAATACATTTTCCATCGCTTGTCTTCCGATACGATTACATTGTAGTTCCTGAATCACCATACCCATCGATACGTTTTTAAAGCATAACATTTTTTATCTTCAACCCGAGCCTGCTATCGCACCTCGATGCTTACTCATTCTGTTTTCCGTATCCATCGAATACATTGAAAAAACGTGCTCTGTGTTTGTGATTGTGAAATAAAATGTCGAAAAGAAGGGAAAATATATTGTCCATTTCCTCGAGCAAGTGTTAATAAATTGTCTATATAGGACTAGGCCAGGGTCTAATATTTACGAACAAATATCTACGTACAATGATACAATGTAGAGTTGATAAGTTGTATTGAGGTTTACGCTAAGCTCACTAATTACAACTAGGCTATTTTAAATAATTAGAATAATTAAAAACCCTTGCATATAGGCCGCGGGCTTATTAAATTCATATTCATGCAGGTTTTTAGTAAGGCACAATACGTTGCTGAACCGAGAGAGATAGATAATAAGGTACATAGACGAAGGCGTTGTAATATTTGCGTACGAATAGCACTCGATAAAAAAAATCGTCTTGCCGTGGACATAGAAAAGGAATTCGTCCAAGCCGAGGGCTTCGCCATACAAAAAATTCTTATTATTATTCTCACTATAAATTATTAATTGGTTAAGCCTATGGTCGAAGACCTAACTATTCAACTTCCCCGCGAAGAGTTGGTTAGATTGAGTTAGATGGTGCATAGGCCGAGGGCCTTATATTTCGCATACGAATAGCACTCAATCGACAAATTCTTGCCGAGGGCATAGAAAAATAATATGTTTAGGCCGAGGGCTTCGCAATACAAAACATTCTTAATATTATTTTTATTATAAATTAGTAATTGATTAAGCTTAGGGTCGAGGACCTAACTATTCGACTTCCCTTCAAAGAGTTAGTTAGATTGAGTTAAATAGTGCATAGGCCGAGGGTCTTATAATTTGCACTCCATCGAAAAATTCAGATTGAGTTGTATAGTGCATAGGCCGAGAGCCTTATAATTTGCATACGAATAGCACTCAATCGAAAAATTCTTGCCGAGGGCATAGAAAAAGGATAGGTTTAGGCCGAGGGCATCGCAAGACAAAACATTCTTAATATTATTTTTATTATAAATTATTAATTGATTAAGCCTAGGGTCGAGGACCTAACTATTCGACTTCCCCACAAAGAATTGGTTAGATGGAGTTAGATAGTCCATAGGCCGAGGGCCTAAATTTGCATAAAAATAGCACTCAATCGAAAAATTCTTGCCGAGGGCAGAGGAAAAGAATATGTTTAGGCCGAGGGCTTCGCAATACAAAACATTCTTAATATTAATTTTATTAAAATTATTACTTGATTAAACTTAGGGTCGAGGACCTAACTATTCGACTTCCCTACAAAGAGTTAGTTAGATTGAGTTAGATAGTGCATAGGTCGAGGGCCTGATAATTTGCACTCAATCGAAAAATTCAGATTGTGTTAGATAGTGCGTAGGACGAGGGCCTTATAATTTGCATACAAATAGCACTCAATCGATAAATTCTTGCCGAGGGCATAGAAAAAGGATATGTCTAGGCCGAGGGCTTCGCAATAAAAAACATTCTTAATATTATTTTTATTATAAATTATGAATTGATTAAACCTAGGGTCGAGGACCTACCTATTCGACTTCTCTACTAAAAGTTGGCTATTGACTTACTAATAGCTGTATACTTTACAGACTGTTAGCTGTTTTGACCAAAATATTACCCGCAGACTATTGTTTGCAAGATAGCTGCATACCTTACAGGGTGTTATGGCAAAACATATTTGGCATTAAGGTCGTGGGCCATATTTTCTGAGGGATAGCCGTGGGATATTCAGTAAATTCTATCATCACTTCAGCGATTAAAAGGCTGTGAGCCAACAATATATATTTTAATATGGTCGTGGACCTACTTAATTAAGATTGCAATCATGGACCCCTTATTGTCTGCAAAATATCTGCATACTTTACAGGGTGTAAATTGTTTTGACAAAATTATCTGCTGAAGACTATTGTCTGCAAAACAGCTGTATACTTTACATGGTGTTAGTTATTTGACTAAATATCTCTCGCACATTATTTTGTGCAAATTTATTTATTTGCAAAGGTTCCTACAACACCAATTGGTGCATGGGCCTACAGCTGTAGGAGCAGTTAGCTAACAACACCAACCATTTGTCATGCTTGGGTGATGCACTTTACTGCTTTGGAATGTGCATAATGCTCCTAAATGATTTAAGATTTATTATAAATACAGAAAAAGTCAGTTAATACCATCAAAAAAATAACTTACTTAGGATACTTAGGATACGTAGGACTTAATTCAGAGGACCGTGTCCTCGACCGTTTCTTTACCTCTTAAGAAAATTAATTCAATAAAAGAGGCAATTTAAAAAATATGTTCACAAGACAGGTACTACAATTCGAGATTTTGCAAAAATTATTGATGTTTTGGTAGCAGCGACTCCTGCCGTTCCTCGGAGTCGTCATCGTATCAAAAGACAAGGGCGCGCAAAATTTAAAGCCTTAATAGGAAAGTCGTACAATGACAGAATATTAATTTTAAAAGATACAAAGCAAATTATTAGCTGGTGGATAGACAATCTAGAATATACTGTAAATATGAAGCCTAATACGTTTTCATTGGAATTTTGTTTTTTTTTTCTTATGCGTCTGCGTCTCCTATAGGCTATTGTAACGGCCAAAAAGATCGCGAGTTTTGGGAAGAAGCCGACAAGTTTAAGCATATTAATTACCTTGAAATGAAAGCTGCTTGTCATGGCTCGAAATTAAAGTTGCTTGTCATGGCATACAATTATTTACTAAATCAATGAAAATATTGGAGTCTTACTTAGAATCGATAATAAGACGGCAATAGCCTGCATTAATCGTGGGGGAAGCGTAAAATATCGAAACTTAACCAATATAACCTCACAAATTTGAGGCTGGTGTGAAAAAACGTATAAGACTCTTTTCATCATATATCGCTTCAAAAGAAAAAAGGAAGCCGATAAGGCATCAAGACAAACAGAATACAAACTAAACAAGCAGGTGTATCAGAAAATAATAAGCGGTTAGATTTATTTGCAACTTATTATAATGCAAAATGCAATAAATATTTTTCCCGGTTTACGGATCCAACATCCACAGCAGTCGATGCATTTACAATTTCTTGACTGATGAGTATTTTTACGCTTTTCCCTTGTTTTCTATGATATTTAATTCTTTAGATAAATCTATACAGGATGAAGCCACCGGAATATTGATAGTACCTGTGTGGCCATTACAACCCTGGTATACCTTGTTTCTTAGTTTATTAGTTGGGAAACCGTTGACTTTTAAATCGAGTAAAAATTGGTTACTCTCTATAGAGACTCTCATCTCTTATACAGGAAAATTTTCCTGGTGGCAAGGAAACTGTCTGAGAAGCATTTCTTAAAAGAAGCATTTCCGGTCACGCCATCCCAAAAATGTTTGCATCCATCTCAGAAGGAACTTGGAAACAGTACAATGTTGTGATTTTAAAATTGGTTTACTTGTTCTTGTGTTGATAAAACACCAGCTTTTAGTATTTTTACTTTATGTATTTTTAATATTGCAACGATATATAAAATATATCTAACAACAACACTGTCAACGTTATGCTACTGTCTGAACTGCTGCTAACTTACTTGTAATAACATAGGCGTACCTATAAATATTATTTGTTAAAACAAATTGTTAATTAATATTCAACATACAACGCTTGTGTTAATAAGTAGGTATAATTTCTGTAACAGCAATATTTCGATGTCTTTACTTATATTTTAAACATTTTTCTGGCCTTTTTAGTTCGCGAAGTAAACAAAGGAGCTTAATACATAATAAAAAGATTTTTGAAGGGAAGCTGCAAGTTAAAGCCCCCTAAACCTAAATACGATTTTACATGGAACGTTGAACCTGTATTACTATATTTATCAACACTTTACCCTTTACAATCTCTATCACCTGATAAACTAACAAAGAAAACGGTAAAACTTATGGCACTAAGTTCAGCACATCGGATCCAAACATTAACCAAAATTACGATCGACAATAATAGAGACTCTACAGTCAAAATTGAAGATTTCGGAAAAAATTTAAACCTCAGCTTCCTATAAAAACCAGCCTATTTTCGGTATTTTCAAAAACCAGAATTACCTATTATGTGTCGCAAATTCTATAAAACAGTAAATTAAAGTCACCGTGCACCTTCATTCCAATTATACAGCCCTATTCTTAACTCTCAAAAATCCACATCACCACGCAATAACTCAAACCTTGAGTAGGTGGATCGACTTAATTTAAAAACAGTGGTCTGGTATGAACGTTAATGTCTTTACCGGATATAGTGTAAGACACGCCAGCACGTGAGCAGCCTTTAAGTTTGACGTAAACATAAATGTCATTAAGAATATAGCAGAGTAGAGTCCTATAAATCTGACACTTCTTCAGATTCTATACTCGACCTCTAAGTACGCCCAGTGACATATTTGCCAATACAATTTTAAATTTGAGTATATCTTAACCCTCATAGGTAGCCTTTTAAGTATTCCGTTGCCTAAGGTTCAATTTATAATATTTGTTTTGCTCTGATTGTATGTCAATAATATATGTTAAATAAAATATATTTATTTAAGTGGTTAAGGAATTTATAGGACAGAATTTTAATTGATTTTTTTTTCATACTTAAAAAAGAGTTGAATTGAACGACTTTGCTGCCTTAATTGTGTTTTTTTGTGGTATTCTCAGGATTGGAGGTAGAATAATTCAAAATTGCACCATCTAGCTTTAAAGAGCTACAATATAATCATATCGGAAGACAATTGATAGATTAATCGAATACCTCCTTACCTGTACGAAGGTTAATCGTAATTTTCCGAGCTTGTCTTCCGATATGATTACAACCCTCCCAACCACATGCCCCTTAGGCGGGCAATTTTGCTCTAAAACAGAATGAGTAAGCATCGAGGTGCGATAGCAGGCTCGGGTTGAAGAGAAAAAATGTTATGCTTTAAAAACGTATCGATGGGTATGGTGATTCAGAAACTACA